>APFE030940620.1:32761-63234 GCA_000404065.3 Pinus taeda
CTTTTGGCCTTACCAATGCACCTTCAACATTTCAAGGTTTGATGAATTCAATTTTCAAACCATTCCTTAGAAAATTTGTGTTAGTATTTTTTGATGATACACTAATCTACAACAAGTCTTAGAAGGATCATGTTAAACATGTTGACAAGGTGCTACAACTATTGGAGGAGAAACAATTATATGCAAAAAGATCCAAATGTTTCTTTGGATTCCAAGAGGTGGAATATCTGGGTCATATTGTATCTCATGAAGGAGTTAAGGTAGACCCTAGCAAAATTAAAGCCATTAAGGAATGGAAAATCCCCACATCCATAAAGCACTACGAGGATTTCTCGGGTTGACAGGGTATTATAGCAAGTTTGTTAAGAATTATGGGAGAATAGCAGCACCTCTAATAACATTATTGAAGAAAGATGCATTTTCATGGACTCCGGAAACAACAAAGGCCTTTGAACATCTTAAAGAGGTAACGTGCCAAGCACCGGTCTTAGCTACACCAGACTTCACAAAAACCTTTATTGTGGAATGTGATGCTTCAGGAAATGGAATTGGTGCTGTTCTAATGCAAGATGAAAGACCCATTGCTTTTGAAAGTCGTCCAATCAAGGGAAAGTTTTACAAAAAGCTATTTATGAGAAGGAAATGTTGGCAATACTACATGCACTTAAGAAATGGCGACCCTACCTAATGGGAAGACACTTCAAGGTAAAAACGGATCATGATAGCCTTAAATACTTTTTAGAACAAGATTATCCTATGAAAAACAACAAAAGTGGGTCACAAAGATGTGGGGTTATGACTTTGAAATCATCTACAAAAAAGGGAAGCAAAATGTGGTGGCAGATGCACTCTCAAGAAAGGATGAGGATGTGGAAGCATTGTTGTGCACCATTTCTATTATCCAACCAGATTGGATAAATGAAGCAAGGGAGGAATGGAAGAATGATGAAGAAGTGTGGGCACTTATTCGAAAGTTACAACAAGATTCCAGTACGTCTGATACATTTAGCTGGCAAAATGATTCGTTATGGTACAAAGATTGCATATACCTCTGTAAGAATTCCCAGCTAAAACAAAAAATTCTTATGGAATTGCACACTTCTCCCTTAGGAGGGCACTCAGGATTTTTAAAAACTTACCACAGGGTTAAGAAGGAATTTTTTTGGGATGGCCTTAAATCAGATATTCAAAAGTTTGTGGAGGAATGTTTGGTTTGCCAACAAAATAAAGTTGAAACAATTAAGACACCGGGTCTATTACAACCTTTATCCATTCCAAGCCAACGTTGGGACGAGGTTTCAATGGATTTTATCACAGGTTTACCCAAGTCTGAGGGAAAGAGTGTCATCATGGTGGTAGTTGACAGACTTACCAAGTATGCACACTTTTGTGCATTATCACATCCATTTAAAGCCAGTGCAATTTCCACGACATTTATGGAAACAATTCAAAAGCTACATGGAAATCTAAAGATTATTGTAAGTGACAAAGATCCCATTTTCACTGGAAATTTTTGGACAGAATTATTTTCTTGTCTTGGTACTCAGTTAGCTCATAGCTCATCTTATCATCCTCAATCTGATGGGCAAACTGAGATAGTAAACAAATGTTTGGAAGGATATCTTCGTTGCTTTGTATCTGATAAACAGACACAATGGGTCAAATGGTTGCCTCTGGCTGAATGGTGGTATAACACTTCCTTCCATACAGCAACAAAAATGACCCCATTTATGGCACTTTATGGGTATGAACCACCATCCATCACATCATATTTAAGAGAAAATTCTAAGGTTCAAGCAGTGGAACATCACATCGAACATCAACAGCAAGTCCTCCAACTCTTAAAGGATAACCTCATGTTGGCACAGAATAGAATGAAACAACAGGCAGATCAACATCGCAGCGAAAGAAGTTTTGTTGTAGGTGATTGGGTATTTCTACGGCTACAACCATATAAGCAAATGTCCTTCAAGCAAGCTAAGAAGGATAATAAATTATCACCAAAGTATTATGGTCCGTACAAGGTGTTGCAAAAGATTGGTACTATGGCATACAAATTGGAGCTTCCTGCAGCTTCTCGATTGCACCCAGTTTTCCATGTTTCATGTTTAAAGAAGGTTATAGGCGACAAGCTCCCAGTTCAAACAATATTGCCAGAACTTGACGAGGAAGGAAAAATTATATTGGAACCAGAAGCAGTCACAGAAACAAGATCTCGACAGCTACGAAATCGATCCATTTCGGAGTATCTTATCAAGTGGAAGAACTTATCTGCGGAAGATTCCACATGGGAGGATGAGAATTTTATACAGAAGTATCCAGAACTACTCAAGCGTTGAGGACAACACTTTTTTTGAAGGAAAGGGGCATGTTGGGTCCCTATAATACTAGTGATTACCCCCTTAAGAGAAACTTACGAAAGGGTTTTCCTCTCTAAGAGAGAGAGGTTTTGGCCCTGGTAGAGAGCCAACATTTTTTGTTCTCATTTCTTATGTTTTGATAGCAGTTTGATGAAGTAAACACACACACTAATAATAAGAAGAAGATCAAGCTAAGATAAATTGTAAAAGTACTTCACAAGTTGTTATCAAGTCTAGAAGAATCCTACTATACATAACTGCCCTTGATTCTTCAACATGGTATTAAAGTTAAGGTGACACATCAAGGAAAGGGCATCTCAAGAACACTCATAAGGTGACTCATCAAGGAAGAACATCTCAAGGACATCCACAAAATTGAAGCATCAAGCCAAGAAGTCTCAATCACATCAAGGACAAGCAAGGACTACAAGAAGATTACAAAGGAAAAGGAGAAGCCTTTTGTATAAAGGCACCTACAAGAAGAGAAGATCATGGAGGGACCTACATGAAGCAACACCGTCTTCAAAAGGAAAAGCACTACAAGCGAAGTCGTTAATCAAGTCCATTTGAAGAAAGTAACTTGAAGAACATCAAGATCTAAGGAAGGCAAGCTATCAAGTCTTCAAGAAGAAAGCAAGTCTACCACATTTCAAATTCTATCAAGTAAGTATATGTCCCCTTCTGATTATACCTCAATGTCTTTTTGCAAGGAACACAACAAATTGGTTGGGACCACTAACTTCCTTGCATGGAAGAAGAGGACTGATCTACTTCTCAAGGAGAATGAACTTCTAGAACACATAAAAGGGAATATCACTATGCTTGCGAAGGAACAAACTCAAGCCTTAGCCAAGTACAATAAGGATGAGAGAAGAGCTCAAAGGATTCTAAGAGAAACCATCAAAGACTCTCTAACATCAAAAGAAATCTATGACAAGCTAGTAGAGCTATTCTCGGTAAGCACAGCTGGAGAAGTGATATCTCTTCAAAATGATTTGTATAAGATGAAGATATCAAAGTAAGGAATAGCTCCATATTTCATGAAGATCTTTGAGATGAGGGATCAACTTCAAGAGCTGGGAGAAATCATGTCTGACAGAGAAATGACAACCATAGTACTCAATGCTCTACTTGAGGATTGGGGCAACTTCACATCAATTATATATGACAAGAAGGAAGCTACCCCATTAAGTGAATTATGGTCTCTATGCAAGATAGAGGAAACAAGATTCAAAGCAAAAGATGATGTGGGATGAAAGGAGAAAGCATTTGCAACCATGGCCAAGAAAAACGGAAAGTTTGGCAAATTTGGTCCATGAAGAACAAAAAATAGAGATATGTCCAAGATCCAATGTTTTGGATGCCAAGAATATGGACACTACAAAAGGAATTGTCCTAAACTTAAGAAAGACAAAAACAACAAAAGAAAAAGAGAAAATGCTCACATGACTCAAGAGGTGAAAGAAGAAGACATGAAGCAAAAGAAGGAAGATCCTCTGGATCTCTACTATGACTAAGTCTACTTCTTTACTTAAAGTCTTCTTTCAAAGTTTGTAGTAGTATAGGAGCATGTAGGAATAGAATAAAAATGCATGCCTAGAAACATCTTCGAGAATCTAGAATCATGATGTACATAGAGTTCAAAATACTTATGTAGAAGGAGCATGTAGAAATTGAACAAAATGCATGGTTATAAATATCTTCTAGAATATGGGAGCATAATATACATATAGCTCAAGATATTCATGTAGAAGGAGCATACCTATTATAGGACCTCATCCATGATGAAAGAATAATTGATCATGGTTAAAATCTTAGATGGCCTCTATCATCAAAAGGAAGATTCAAGAAACATTTGCAGGATAAGGGTCTTCAAGATGCTATGACAAGAATCCTAAAAGAAGATTCATAAATAACAGCAGATGTATTAACAAGAATTCCATTCGTAAAATAAAAGGAAGGATGGTATGCAGGCAAGAATAAATGAAGCAAGAAGGGCTGCATCAATCAAGAAGGACCATCATATGAAGCCAACAAAATCAAGATGAGGTATGTATGCATTAAAAATTAAAGTCATGTCATCATATATATTATTGGGTCATGGGAACAATTCTATAGCATGATCAAGCATCAAAGGAATCTCTTTCACCAATGATTTGCTCGAAGGCATGTACTACAAAGCAATAAAGGTCAAGTACTCCCATAAGGAGCATAAGGTTTTTGACTAATCCAAGAAGCAAGTGAAGAAGAAATACTCTCCTAAGGAGTATAAAATTGCTGACTAAGAAGCAAGAGACGCTGACTAGTCCAAGAAGCAGGTGCTCTCATGAGGAAGTCTAAGTGTATTATCTGAGCCATTCAAGAAGAAGCAAATGAAGAAAGAGATCAAGCATGTGAAGAACACCATGGTCATAAGGAATCACTATCTGACAAGATCCATTAAAGACATCTCCCAAAAGAAGGAAAGACAACTCTGACAAAAGAAGAAAAAGATCAAAGGACCCTTGACACCTATGAAGGCCTTGGAGATAGTAAGGTACAGATAGATGATTCAACTCTACGAAGATGTCATGATGAAGAGGCCATCCAACAAAAGCACTATCTAATGTTGAAGCAATGTCAAGATGAAGTCATGAAGAGCTACCAAATCGAAGTATGGGACAATCAAGTACAACTAAGTATCTATGTGATAAGCATTCTGAAGCATAGTTAGATGACAGAGGAATAGCCAGATGATGAAAGAACTTGACATACATCAAGAAGAATGTAACGACCCATTTAAAATAATTAACTAATATAAATTTTAGACTTATATCAAAATTGATATGATAAACTTAATAAAAATTAATGAAAGTAAATATGAGTTAAACTTTAAAAATAATTATGAAATAAACTTTATAATAAATATAAACTTAAAACTTTATAATATATATAAAATTTAACTTTATAAATATTATATAAAAATTTAACTTTATAATATATATAAAATTTAACTTTATAAATTAAAGATTATAATAAAAGAAAAATTATATAAAATTTAAAACCTTTCTAATCAATAAACACCTCATCCAAGCGGGGAATATACACAACGTACATAGGTTAGTTGAACAGAGATCTGAAGGGAAGTGCATGCAGAGGCGTGTCAGAAGGAGAAAGAGCGGTGGCTGTAGGCAGGAGGGCGGCCACCGCCAAGCCTGCTAATATAAAAACCTCTGGACCGAGCCGATGAAGGGGGAGAACTCAGAGGAGGACAGAGGGCAGAGAAAGATCGAGGAACGAGAGCTTTGATTGACCTGAGGTTCTGGGCACGGGGGCAACAAGCTTCACACAAGCTTGCTGGATTGGCTGGGAGGAATTGGTTTTCCCAGTAATCGAATTAGCTGAACAGGAGCAGACAGCAGATCAACACACAGCAGTTTAGGTAAGTATTCAAATTATTACGGTTCTTGTATTTCAGTTTTCTGGTCTTTACAAAGAACACTTTCCACAAAGGAGCAATGACATGACAAGCCAAGAAGGAAAGTAATCGATGGCCAGTCCCTACCAAGAAGAAGTTCAATCAAAGACTTCATGACATTAAAGGAAAAAAGGAGATCAGGTAGCTGAAGGGCCCACGAAGGATAAGTTGCTAATAAATGGACAATTCCCTAGCTAAGAGGGAGTTATAACAAGTTCCCAATTACAAAGGAGCTAGAACAAATACCTTGTCAAAGGATACTTGGGCATGTCTTCCTTAGTTAAGAGGAAGAGATAGACACAACATTCTTGTCTTCACTTGGGAAGAAAGAATGGGAGGATTGGGTAATCATCTGGCATCCGATACTCTTTGAGGATGTGTAGGGCATGCAAGACAAGAGTAGGCAAGAGGACCAATATCTTTTTGAGGGCTGGGAAGCCAAGACAAGAATAGTCCTAGAAGGTCATACTTAGTGAACACCCGAGTGGGTATGTACCTTGAGAGACAATGACTAAGGTGTCTATAAGTCATTGGTCTCGCCAACATTGTGCTCTGATCTTATGAGAGATAGAGTTGTTAGTCAAGGCCTTGCTATGGACAATGTTGGTTACTATGATGCTATAACAGATGGATTGCCAATTCGCTTTCTCTTATGTGAATTCTTCAAGATTGAAAAATAGGCAAACACCTTGTAATGATTTATGAATACCTCCCTAGTTAAGAGGGAGCGTTGAAGAAGATATAACTAGGTTGGGTCTTCATAAATGTACTTTTGATTTTTGTATTTATTCAAGAAAAAAAGTATTATTTTATTTATATTTGTCAATGAGTTTCTTGCTCATTGAAGTAGGTCAAGCACATATTTAAGTGCTTCTAGGGAGTCAAAGAGTCGATGTAATTATTGAAAGACCCTTAAGGGCATGTTACACCATGTATATAATTGTATAAGAGTCAAGATAAATCTCTCTAAGCCAAGTCAAGTCCTCTCCATGCAACGACATCCACCTAGCAGCAAAAATGATGAAGAAACTTCAAGTCGGCCTACAGTCAACAAGTCGGCCTCAAGTCGACCTAAAGGAGGGACAATCCTCTGTATATAGAGGTTGTCCGCTCCCTCATAACGAAAATCAAGCATCTCTGAAATCAGCAAAGACAAGGAGACAAGAAAAGGTGAAGAAAAGACAAGTTTAAGGAGCCTCTAGTGCAACGAAGAAGGAGAAGTCTATACCAAAGTCAAAAGGACTCTGTCTAGGGTGGAAAACAGTCACGCGTGTGAGAAAAGGAAGCCTCATTACAATCATAACAACAGTAGCATATCAACACCATATCTCTCATCGTTTGGGCTAGTAAATAAGGCCTATTAGGCCTCCTACTATAGCGAACAAAAGGATCTCTCAAGTGAAGGTTAAAGGAGTGTAATACTCAAGGAAATCATCCACACGTGCGAGAAACTAGGGCTATTGTGCAATCACACCAAGTCCCCAACTACACCTCTAGAAGGATCTCATTTGGTCAAAAGAAGGAAGGTGTCTCCATGAATGAAGGATATCACTAAGTATAGAAGAGAAGCATCTCATCTAGAGCTCACATAAGCAAGGTCTATCTCCAATCAAAGAACGAAGGAGGACGAAGTGTCGAGGAGCAAAGTGTCGGAAGAAGGAAGACTAAGTGTCGGGGAGCAAAGTGTAGAAGCGAGGAAGGACTTGACTTGTGCTTGGAGGACATTCTAGTCAAGGGTCTAGTGTTTGGCATTGATCAATAAGAAGCTTCAATAAGAGAAACTTATGAAAGGGTTTTCCTCTCTAAGAAAGAGAGGTTTTGGCCCTGGCAGAGCCAACATTTTGTGTTCTTGTTTCTTATGTTTTGATAGTAGTTTGATGAAGTAAACATACACACTAATAATAAGAAGAGGATCAAGCTAAGATAAACTGTAAAAGTGCTTCACAAGTTGTTATCAAGTCTAGAAGAATCCTACTATACATAATTGCCCTTGATTCTTCAACACAAATAAGAATCACTAAGATTCAATACAGCTAGTCATAACAACGTTAGTAATAGATCATCAAATGAATAATCCTTTCAATCAATATATTCAAAGCATACCTTTGTTTCTTGACTAACCTTGTCTTTAGAGATCCTCCTTCTTGCAGATGTTTTCCCTAACCAAGACATCAGATGGAGGAAGGTGATTAGTATCTAATATAATCAAAACTAAATGAGTACATGAACCCAAAATTGAAAAGACATGAGATACTTATCTTTGAGAGTTGTTGGGAGCTCCCTCCAAAGCTTGAGGGAAACCTACAAACTTAAAACAATACAAAAATGTCTTTTCCAAAGATATATTAAAATCTATATATTCTAAAACATATAAAACAAGTTATGTAAAGCAAATGAATTAATAGTGTAAGTCCCTAATGTTCAATTCTTCAGGCTTGGCTTCCTTTGAGACTCCTTTTACAACAAGGTTGACTTGATCTTTTCCTCTCTTCTTATTCTTTGGATTCTCGGGACAGTCACTCTTGTAGTGACCTTTCTTATGACATTTATAACATTCTATCTTAGACATGCCAACTTTCTTCCTTAGGCCCTTTGATCTCTTTCCTTTATGATGAACAACATAAGCATTTGATACTCCTTCCGGATTGGCAACCATTGAGATCCTTAATTTTTCTTGACTACATGCGGTCCATAATTCTTCGAAGGTGGGAGCTACCTTCCAATTGTTGAGACTTGAAGCAAATGCATTCCAAGAGGTTGGCAATCCTAATATAGCAGTGATCACCAATTCTTTGTTTGGAACAATCTCATCAATGGCCAAAAGATCATCCTTGAGTTTAGCTATCTTCACAAAGAAGGTTGCTACAGTATCTTCTTATTCCTCGACTCATTATTTTGCATTTGCACTTAGGAAAAGTGGGTCATGGGGCCCCACTTAAGTTTTGAAGCTAAGGAAAGGCCCAAAATTCGGAGAAAAAGAAGAAAATCGAAGAGCTGGTGGAAGGTGGGGACCACTCATGGTGAAATACGACCCCCCTAGGAAATACCCACTCCTTGGAGGGAAAACGATGGGGAGTTCTATGGCTGGGTCCACATGGGAAATTGGGAGGCACATTGACAAAAGAGGAGGAGGCACTCATTTTTGACATTCGTGATCATTTGAGCATTCACCTTGACTAGTACACTTGAGTTAGAGGCCAAGTCTGCATGTGCTATTGAGCACAAGAGATTTTTAGGCAAGAATCTCATCCCTTGCTTCGGTGGACTTTGAGTGCTAGCCCTAGGAGGGAATTCCATCAATTTCAGATCGATCTGGGGGCATTTCAGCGTGTTCTTGGAGCAACTTCAGCAGAGACTGCGTGGGCTTGCGCAATCCCTTTCCTTGCCACACGTGGGACACAAGGAGGAGGTCGAATTGAGGTTGAGATTGTGGGAGCAACTCGGAAGGATTTTTGGTGAGTTTCTCAACCATTTTGGGAGCATTTGATAGCCTCATTTACAGGTGGGTTGAAGTACCCTGCGACTAGAGGAGGTAGGGGAAATTGGGCCAAAATTCCAAGGTCAACATCTGGCCAATTCCTTTGTGGGTTTTTGTGTTTTATTGGTGGAGAGCCCGTGGTTAATTTCCCGGAATTTTCTGAGCACCGGAGGAGGCCCTAGTAGCCATTGTTTGTAGCCAACAGTGAAGTTTTCACTCGCACAATGCAGGGCTTGTTGGGGGCAACCACATTGCATGTTAGAGCAACTGATTTCATCACTTGGGCATTGTTAGCTTGTGTTAGGCAAGTCCAGGTGCATGCTTTCTGATCTTACCTTTGTACCCAACATTTATATCAATAAAATGGCTTAGCTCAGCGCAGTTTATGGAAATTTCTGGATGTTTAATGTGCTGTGAATTTTTGTGTGTATTCTTGCTATGTTTGCTTGTTTATCATTGTAAATTTCCAATGGGAATTTTACACAACTCCCCCTTGTTCCTCTGGCAAGCCTCACACTACTACACATGTCTTGACTCTCAACACGTCACCCTTGAGGCCCTTCCAAGTGAAGCGTTCCCTAATTGTCCTGTAAGTCTTTAGGAACCCTTGGTGTCCTGACTGTAGTGAATCATGTGTTGTATGGAGACTCCTCTCCCTCAACTGCGAACCAGGAACTAAATAAATGCGCCCCTTGTAGTAAATAACATCTGCCATCACACGGTAGCGCTCGTCCCCATGGGTACCCTCAATGATCTCACACGCCTGTCGATCCTTGGAGTATTCCACCAACAACTGTGCTTTCCAATCATGGCAGATGCTTATGAGGGAAAGTGTCGCGAGTCTCCTAGATAGGGTATTTGCCACTACATTATGCTTGCCCCTGACATACTCTATGTCAAAATTGTAGGCCTAAATTCTGCTAACCCAATTTTTCTATCTATTGTTGAGGCCCTTTTGCCCTACAAAGTGGCGAAGACTGTTATGATCAGTCTTCCCACCAAATACTGTGGGAAATTGGCCAATGCAGGCATGATGGCCAACATCTCCTTGTCATAGATTGATTACACCTTCTCGTGACTCTTTCCAAACACTATTGGTTACCTGTTGAGAATGGCTTGGATGTCCAGGTGTGGTGGTTGGGGATTTCCCGTTGCATCAGATATCCTGAGCTCCACGACCCACTCTATATCCCCATGCCTCAAGTCTACCTCCATCTTATGCGTTGATACTGTTTGTGGGGGGTATGAGTGCATGCCTCTCAACAAAACCATCTTCCCATCGGGTCACGTGAACTCCATCTCCAATTTCTGCTATTTCGTGGTAACGCGCCCAAGAGAATACAACCAGTGCACACCAATCACCACGTTGGTGTCAGGAACATCAACCACAAGGAAGTGGTCTGTCATAGAATAGTTCCCCATCCCACTGTCATCCTGGGGACGTATCTAGTACACTGCATGGTACGACCTCCTGTCACCAAGATCGAGAATCTCTCAAAGGACTTCGTGTGTATGCCTCTCCTCTCCACCATCTGGGCATCTACGAAAATGTGGGTGGCCCAACTGTCTACCAGCACCGAAACACACTGTCACTGCATTGTGCCCCTGATTCTCAAAGTAAGGTACTTCGAAACTCACCAAAATGAAGCGATAACCACTGTTGCAGGTAGGAAGGGTGCTCCTCCTAGTGGGGGTGGTGGTCCTCCACCTCTTCTTCCTGTTACTTGTGGCTCATCATCACCAATGCCTACCTCCTGTTTTGCATCATCCTTTGGCTCAATGTCAGAAAAGAGCTCTATGAAGTGTGCCTTGCCCTTGGTATACTGGTGCCTTGGTGCCCATGGCTCCTGGCAAGTGAAGCACAACTTCCTCCTACAGAGGTTCCTCCTGGTCTCATCATCCAGTTGCCCATGCCCCTGAATATCTCGTTGTGGTGGGAGTCTAGTGTCTCTTCCCCTCTGCTTGAATACCGGTCTGGTGGGTATCTGTGCTTTGGTCCTTGGAAGAGCATCCTGCAAATCTTGGGCTCTACCTACTACATCCTGCAAAGTGGTGGGCCTGTTGGACCTCACCAAGCCCCTTAGTGGCCCTGCTAATCCCTCCAAAAACAAAAAGACCCTCTCGGCCTTCGATAAATTCAACACCATCACAAATAACCTCAGCAACTCAGAGATATATGTCTTTGCACTATTGATCTGATTAAGCTACGTCAACTCTTCAAAGTGCTCCTTCGGGTTTCTCGTCTCAAAGCATTCCAGCACCCTTTGTGTGAAATCCTCATAGGCTGTAACTCTTGCATGCCGCATCGTGGTCAACCTATGGAACCACCAATCATGGGTCTCTCCCTCCATGTGTAGAGTGGCAATCTTGATTGCCTCCACCTCTTTCATGTGGTTAAGATGGAAATAGACATCCAACTTCTCGACCCACACCTTGGTTGAGCTCTTAAGCGAGCCATCAAAAGTTGGAAGGAATAACCTTCCCACAGTGCGCTGCAAATCAGTGCCCTGCGTGTAGCCTCCTCCACTCTACCCCTTTCTCTTATTGTTGCCCTTAAGTTGGCAAAAGTCTTTGAAGGTAATGGCCTCTCTGAAATCAGCCCCATAGGATTGGTACTCCACAAAATAGTCTCCCATGGGCATGTCCTCTTGCCCCTACGACCCTCCAACACCCGATCTTAAAAATGTAGGGATAGTCGACCTGGGTGGTATGCTAGAGACATGAGGTGAGTTGGGTGGGTTTGCTGCCTGGTGGTGCGAGGTGCCTTAACCCTCACACAAATGGATGTCTCCTTGAATGCCATTGCCCTTGTTGTTATTGCTGTTCTGCTGCTTCAGCTCATCAATACCCCTACACAAGTCGTGGATAGCCTTCAAGAGATGTTGGGAGAGCCCTCATATACGCTGCTCCACAAACAACTCTCCCGAGGAGTGCGTATTCCCTTTACTGCGCTCAATCTGCTGCAATAATCCCATGAATTTTGCCTGAACAAACCATTGGAACAACTCCACCACGTAGTCTAGATCTCCTCCTTGGGCTGGCACTCAAAGTCCATCGAAGGTAGGTTGAGATTCTCGCATGAAAATCTCGTGTGCTGAATAACACTTGTAGCCTTGACTCAAAAACTCAAGCATGCTAGGTAAGTGTAAAGGTTCAAAAGCCCCCAAAATGATGCATCTCTCACTATTTATCCTTGAGCTTCCGCTTCTCCATGTGGGCCCCATGGATCGACCCCACCTTCGTCTTTCTCCCTCCAAAAGTGCGAGTTTGCTCAAGTGGTGCATATTCCTCTTTTGGAGTGGTCCCCACAATCCACTACCACTTTGATTTCTCTTTTTCTCCTATGTAGTGACCCTCCTTAGCCAATTTAATTAAGTGGGGTCCTCCCAACCCACTTCCCCTAAGTTAAGCACTCCCAAAACATCAAAATTGCCACGACTTTGCAAAAATTGCAAAACTGGTGTAGCTGTTGGGTAAAATTAATTAGAGGGGACATCACATGATCACAACAATGCAAGCCAAGAGAAGTAGCAGGAAAGGCTTCCATTTATTTGCTGTGCAAATTTCCAGCAATGAAAAAGCCACTAATAGTGTTGATGAATAGGAGACGTAACTGCTAAAACAATATCTTGTGTTGTAGCAGTATGGAGATGTATTTCCAATAGAAGTTCCTAGATTACCTCCTCACAAAGAGTTAGACTTCTCCATCAAATTGATGCCAGGAGCAACTCTAGCTTCCAAGGCATCATACAGGATGAGTACACCAGAGTTGGTTGAGCTGAAATTACAACTTCAAGAAATGTTGGATAAAGGCTATATAAGACCAAGCGTGTCCCCATGGGGAGGACTAGTCCTGTGTGTAAGGCAGAAAGATGGTACACTCATATTATATATAGATTACAAGAAGTTAAATAAAGTGACCATTAAGAACATATATGCATGGTCATGCATTGATGATTTATGTGACCAGTTGAGAGGAGCAACAATCTTCCACAAGATTGATTTTAGGTCAGACTATCATCAGGTGCGTATAAAAGATGAGGACATCCACAAAACAACCTTCAGAATGAGGTATTGGCATTATGAATTTGTGGTAGTGCCCTTTAGACTTACCAATGCACCTGCAACCTATATGTGCATTATGAACAATGTATTGCACCCTTATTTGGATAAGTTTGTCATAGACTTACTAATGCACCTGCAACCTATATGTGCCTTATGAACAATGTATTGCGCCCTTATTTGGATAATTTTGTCAAGGACCAAGGAGGAGCACGAAGAGCATTTGGAAGCAGTGTTTTAATTGCTAAGAGAGCATAAGCTCTATGCAAAGCTTAGTAAATACTATTTCTTCCAATCACAAATTCATTACTTGGGGCACATTGTCTGAAGGGAGGGAGTATCAGTTGACCCTGTTGAAAATTGTAACAAGGTTCGGTCTTCATTATGATGATATTGTAATCATGACATTATATATTCTTTATAAAGAAAGAAAATGAAAGAAAAATAAATTATATTTTATTTTTGGAGTATGAGCTTCATATTCAGGTTTGAATCAAAAGTATGTTCTTCGTGCTTTTAGGTCTTCTAGGTCTTTCTAGGTCTTTTTAGGATAAAGAATAATATTGGTCATGTGTCATAGTCCCGTTTGGACTCATTGTAATGAAGAAAAATATTTATTTTATCGAGAAAAACCATGGATAAGCCCAAGGCCAAGTTAGCCCAAGAGAAAGATCAAGTTGGCCTAAAGGAGGGCTATTCGATCCTCAAGAAAGGCTATAAATACAAGGGAACTTGACCTCATTTGGACACACATCTCAAGAAAGTTCCATCTCCAATTGCGAAGGAGAAGAAGAGTAGCTGGAAGGACGAAGAAGAGGAGTAAAAGTCAAAATTTTTCCAAGGAATCTTTTCTCGTCTCGCTAGAGTTTGTGAAGTTGCCAGTTGTAGGAGGACGAAATTCTGTAGCAGTTGAAGGGGGCCGAAATTGCAGGGCCAAAATTCTGTTGCAAGGGTCGAAGTTGCAGTAGCAATGTAGCAATATTGAAGTTCTGGAAGTTGTTGCAAGGAAGATCTTGCTGGGGGCTGGCTCGGGGTTTGGTGGGTTTATTGGCTTGGGTCTTTGGGTCTTGGAAGTCTCTTTTGTAAGCATATTCTAAAAAAGAAGAGAAGCATTTTCTGGGTTTTCCCTTTGGGGGGGTTTTTCCCTGGCTTGGAGCCTACATCTTGTGTACTTTGTCTCTTTGTGATCTTCATTGTGTTTGGTAATTGTTTGATGAACAAATTTAAAGAAGTAATAAAAGACCAACGAACATCACAAGTAATTATCAAGATAAGGAAAATAAGTTGTAATCTACAAGTCTCGATATTTTACAACAAACCTAGAGAAGATTAAGGCTATCATGGGATGGCCAACTACAAAGAATGTGGCTAAAGTTAAATCATTCATGGGGCTGGCAGGCTACTACAAAATATTCATCAAAAACTTCTCCAAGATAGGCCAATCAATCACTTCCTTTCAGAGGAAAGGAAAGAGATTTGAATGTAAAACTGATTGTGTAACAAGTTTTGAGCAGTTGAAGCAACTAATGACCAACACACTAGTATTAAGGATAATAGATTCTGAGAAGGATTTTATTGTGTGAACAAATGCTTGCCTGGAGGGACCCGGTGGAGTGTTGATGCAGGAAGGTCGAGTGGCATGCTATGAGTCTTGAAAGCTAAATGAACATGAACATAATTATGTAACTCATGATATGGAATTAGCTGCCATCATCCATGCATTGGAGATGTGGAAAGACTACCATCTTGGTAGAAAGTTCACCCGAATGATTGATCATGGAGGGTTAAAGTATTTATTTGAACAACCCAAGTTAAATGCAAGGAAAGCCCGATGGCTAGCCACACTCAGTGAATTTGATTTTGAAATCAGATATATAAAGGGCAAGGAGAATAAAGTAGTAAACACACTTAGTAGGAGGGTGCAATTAAATCATTTAGCAACCATAAAGTTCTTATGGAACTGATCTTGAAGGAAAGATAAAAAACGTTGAACAACATGATGAGAAATATCAACAAATAAAAGAAAGGCTACGACAAGAGGGTGATGATGGAAATAATGAAGAATATCATCTTTGAGATGATGGCATAGTTAGATTCAAGAATGGAATCTATGGGCCAAACAATAATGACTTGAAGAGGCTTATAATGAGAGAGTTCCATACTAAACCATATTCCGGCCACCCGGGATATCGAAAGATTCTCACTGCCATCAAAAGTTTTATTATTGGCCTAATTTGAAAAGAGAAGTGGCCGATTTAGTTGCCAAGTGCATAGAATGCCAACAAGTGAAGGCCAAATGTAAACACCCAACAGGGTTGTTACAATCCATTCCCATTATGGAGTGAAAGTGGGAAGTGATTTCGGTGGATTTCATTACCAGTTTGCCAAGAGCCTCCAAACAACATGATGCCATTATGGTGGTCATTGACAAGCTGAGCAAAGTGGTTCATTTTTATAATAGTCAAATCCACCAATTCATACCGTTTGACTTCTATTTGGCATGATTTGACCAACTTTGACTATGGAAAGTATGACTTGCTTTGACCAGATTTAGACATGTTCTGGAAGGCCGAGTTGACTGGCATAAAGATCGATATTTTCTGGGTAGTTTGACCTTTGTTGACCACTGGTTTTGACCTCTGAAATTTGAAGTTGACCACAGGGTTTTTCTCCCTCCTTTGACTGAGTTTGAACAAGTTGTTTGGGACTTTTTTCACTGAAGTTTGACCAGCAAGGAATGCAAAGTATTTTGAATTCTGACTGAGCTACTTTGAGGTAGTTTGACCGTTGACTTGTGGATTGGTTAGGGCATCTTTGACTGTGGCAAAAATTTGCAGACTGTGACTAGATTTGACTTTAAGGCTCATCTATTGGATATTGGTTGGTTTCTCTCCTAGATAGTCAAAGAATTGACTTTGACTCTTTTGTTGATGAATTGAATCATTGTATCTCTTTGCTGAACATTTGATGACAATCTAATAAAAGAAGAATTTGAAAGGGTTTTCTCCCTTGTGGTGTATTTCCCTAGTCTTTGACCAAATCTTGCATCTCTTGTTATTGATCTTGATTGTCTTCTATTGTGCATTGCATTTACTGCTCTATCCACAATTGCTATTTATCATTGGAAGATTGAATTTGATTTATAAATGAAGAAAATATTGGGCTAAGTGATTGTAATAGCATAGAACAATGGAAAATTAACGTGGTATCAGAGCCAAGGTGAAGACAAGCCTAAGGAATTAAGAAACAAAAGCAATCATCTTTGGAAGAAGCTAAAGGAGCCTTTTTGACTTGGTCAAGATATCTATCTCTTACTTCAAGGACATTGCGAAGTTGGGTGACTCATCTAACTTTGTTACTTGGAAGATCAGGTTGGAAGTCATATTGGATGACAATGATGTCTTGGAATATGTGGAAGGAAAAGTACCCGAGTCTTTGAAAAATGCTCCTGCTGCTAGCAAATCGAGATACAAGAAAGGTGAGCTCAAAGCCAAGAAAATTCTCATTGATTCATTGAAAGATCATTTCCTTCCTTATGTTGGAAAATTGAAAAAGTCTAAGGATATCTTTGATAAGCTGGTTGGGATATATGTGGTCAATAATTTGAATCATTTCATTTCTTTGAAGAAACAACTAAAGGACATGAAAATGAATAAGGGGAAATCTATGCAATCCTATGTCATGAGGATATCCTATCTAAGGGATCAATAGCTGATTGCTGGTGAGCATATATCTGATAGAGCGTTGATGTTGGTCACTCTTCAAGGTCTTCCTCCTATCTGGGAAACCTCCGTTACTACTATTAGCAACAATGACAAGTTCCTATCATTTGATGAGCTCGTTGGCAAGTGTACTCAAGAACAAACCAGGATGATCTCTAGAGGGAGAATTCAAAAGCATGAAGAAGGAGAGCCTTCTGCATTTGCTGCACAAGACAAGAAGAGAAACGGAAGAGGGAGACCATTTGGTTCAAGAAAGCTTGCCCTTGAATCGAAAGACTCGAATAGAAGATTAAGGAATATTGAATGCTACAATTGCCACAAACATGGTCACTATGCCCGAGATTGTTCAAAAAAGAGAGATGCTCCAAGGTCCAATTACAACAACAACCGTGGCTTCAACAACAAGCAGCTTAATGATAGAAGAAGAGGTGATGATAGAAGAAGGAGAGATGATAGAAGAAGAAGAGATGATGCTCCTGATGATCATGAAGAAGGATATCGTCTGCGAATGAGATCAAGGAACTCAAGGTATGAAAATAATGTAGTTGCTTCTCAATCTGAACATATTCTTATTTCTGCTCTTTCTAGTTCTTCTTCTCTAGACTTTTGTGATAGTTGGTTGGTAGATAGTGGGGCATCTAGACATTTCTCTGGGTATCGTGAGGTCCTCTCAAATCTGGTTGAGAGGGAGTCAAATCCAAAGATCATCCTTAGAGACAACTCCAGTCATCTTGTGAAGGGATTTGATCTGTTAAATTTCATTTGGATTGCGGGGAATTCGTTTTTCTTCATGATGTTATGTATGTTCCGGGATTAAAGAAGAACTTGGTATCTATATTTGCCTTGGAAGACAACGTGATGGGAGCAGTGTTACTTGGGAGTGGGAGCGAAAGCGGGGAGCGGAAGCGAAAACGGGAGCGGGAGTGACATTTTCAAAAGCTCTCGGTTTGGGAGCGAATCCCGGAGCAATTTTTTAAAAATATATATATTTTTTATATTTTGATACATATATGTCAACAAAAACATGTAGAATGATGAATAGATATAAAAACAAAAAAAACAAGAATTATCATTGAACAATATCACATCAATCATCTAGAAGTTATAATCTTCATCAACCACGTCCACAAGTTAGTAACATACATATTACAACATATTGAGTCTCGTGAATCATGATTCATCAATCTTAAAGTTTCAACTTCAAGCTTTGAAAATTGAAAATTCAATATATAACATTTATCATCATTGATCACCAAAGTTGTGCTTGTAAGCTAAGTTTAACCATTACAAGAAATAATATCTAACTGTTAACATGAAATGAAATGTTATAAAATGAATTATGAAATGAAATGAAACAACTTTCACGAAGCATCATATTCATAATTCAGAATCATTACCAATGAGTTATAATTGCCAACTTCAAACTTCAAACTTTCATTGTCACAGTCATATATTGTTTATAAAAAATATCATTATGATATGAAAGAGTCAAGAGTCAAGACTCAACAGTTATGAAAAGTAATAGAAACTAGAAAAGACAAGTAAACTGTAAATCTATTATCTACTACTGCATGTGGCCCTTGCCACGGGAGTCTACTGTATGAGTAGGTCGTGGTGGTCTTCTAGGAGTCTCTCGCACAGACCGATGACCAGAACTAGAAGGCACATGCCCTCCATGTGAGGGTGTAGATGGAGGTGGCGACAACAAAGGAACAAGACTCGAAACTTGAGCACTGCTGCCGGATGGTGGAGGTGGCATGGATGCTGCTTCATCTTCCTCCCTTATAAGTTCCTCTTCTAGTTCTTCAAGATGTATAGTGCCATCCTCCAAATTGTCATCGTCCGGGTGGTTGTCCCAGATTTTATATGTTGGATCCTCATAAGCCCGATCACAGTAATGACTCAACAACCTCAAGTTGTAGTGCACATAAACCAAGCTTTCTACCCAGTTTTCATTGAGTCTGTTTCTTTTCACATTATGTATGAAGCTGTAGGTGCTCCAACTCCTCTCTGCAGAAAAAGTATTTACAACCTGTGATAGAACTTTTTCTGCCAATTTTGGCAAAAGTCCATGACTGCCATATGTTTCCCACCATGTGAGAGCATCAAATCTGTCTCTGTCTTCCACTGCATGGAAGTTACTGAACAAACCAGTGCCACTGAAGTATCTGCCTATTTCAAGGCGCACACTAGCACATTCCTCCCTGTCAGGTATCAACTTTTCTAATGCTTCCAAATATCCTTTAGATACCTCTTCATCTATATGGGGTTTAGTCCTAACCCCACCCCCTAGTGCAGGTTGGCCCAACCAAGATGTAGAGTAGTATTTTGGTGTAAGGATATACGCCAAGCAATGTAGTGGAAGATTAAATTTATTCTACCGTACACACACAATCGTGAGTCAGTTTGTACAAGTCGGGATCATTGTTATGAACAATATCTTTTATTTGCCCCAACATGGTATCCATCTGCTCGTACACCTCGCCAATCATTGGTTTATCTGTATCTGCAAACCAAATCATGTGATAAATGGGCTTGGTGAAATCCAATACTTGCCTCACACGTGCCCAAAACATACCATCAAGAGCGGCCCCCTCCACCAGTTCAAAACCTCACCGGTCAACTGCATTTGTAGCCCTTACCTTTAATATCTGCCAGTGTGGACTTGATACCATGTTAGCCAATGACTCTCTTACCTTCAAAAGGTGCCTGAAGGTGAGGTAATAGCTACCAAATCTAGTCCTTGCAATCTTCAACAACTCCAATCCTGAGTGACTGCGGAAAAGGCCATGGGTATTGCTATGATTTGTAATAAATTTTATCATTTGCTTGCCTTTCTTGTACAAATCACCAATCCATTTGTATTGTTCATTTTTTTTCTTAACAACATCATGCATCAAAAGGTTCAATGTGTGAACCAAATAGCCATACCAAAATATGTTGGGGTGTTTATCCTCAATAATTGCTCTCGCTGACTTACAATTAGGAGCATTATCAGTGATGACTTGGATGACATTGTATGGCCCAATACGGTCAATTGTTTCAAGTAATGATTCTGCAATGTTGATGCCGGTCTTGAACTTCTCTGAGTAATCACATGCATTTAGAAAATGGCACCACTAACAGACACAACAAGAACACTTATCAATGGCTTGCCTTTTACATTTGTCCATCCATCAGATACAATGGACACCCCATGGTCAGTCCAAGAACTTGTCATTCTATTCAAAGAATGTGATATTTTTGCTTTTTCATGATCAAGTCCAACGATTCTTGCCTTGTCATACCCAGGGCTCTTGTATCCTTTAGGGGCATCATTTATGGCAGAAACCATTTCGTGCCAATAAGGTGAGCGAAGAACATTGAATGGTATGCCACATGCATAGAGAAACTTGTAAACTTTTGAGTCCACATCATTCCTACACCCTTCATCAAGGAAATCTGATATGGTTCTACGCCTTAAACCTAGTGAACCTGTGCCTCCATATCCACTGCCTTGGGAGGATGCTGAAGGAGTTCTTTGTGCTTGTGATTGTGAGCTTGGTTCAAAGAAACCCCTTGATTTTTTAGATTTGTGTTGGGCTTCCTCCTGTTCCCTTATGTATTTGGCTCTATCTACTGCTGATACACCTGCACAAGTTTTGATTCCTATTTGTTTACCTCCATCCCATGGCATTTTCCCGCAGAGGTGTTTTCTGGCACGGGTGTATGAACCTGTGTAATTATTGTTGCAATGGGGGCAATGAAATTTAGTGGTTCCACCCCCTTTCCCTGTTTTAGGCCTGTTAACATATTTCCACAATAGGATTTGGTCTTGTTTAGTTTTTTCAGCTGCTGAATCATGTTCTCCCTCCCCCAGCTCCTCACCGGGGTTTCCATCAAATCCTCTTTGTCCCCCTTCTTCATCCCCTTCTTCATTTTGAACCCTCCTTTTCCTACTCTCCAGCACCATAATAACCGGAAAAGGAACCAAGAAAAAGAAAATGCTAAGAAATATAACCATGATGTTTGAAATTTGTAGTTTTGAATCTGCAAAATTTAATAAAATGGAATGGGAATGGGAATGGCCCAATGGGAAACCGAAATAGAGAAAAATTTATTTATTTATTTAGAAATTAGGAGTAAATTAATAAACATTAAAAAAAAATTGCTGACCTACCACAAATGCGCCCAAGACTCCTTGCTCCTTGCTCCTTACTGCTTGCAGCTTGCTCCTTGGCACCTTGCTCTTAGTCTCACTCCTTGCTCTCAGTCTCACTCAAGTCACAATGAATCATAAAAGCCCTCCCTCCCTCAAAATATAAAAAAAAATCGATTTTTTAGCCGCACGATTTTTTTTTTTTTTGTTGTTGTTGTTTTGTTCCGCTGAATTCGCTCCCGACCTCCGTGTGCGTCGCTCCGGGAGCGAAATCCATCGCTCCTGGAGCGATGGGAGTGACGCTCTCGGATTTGGCAGGGAGCACAATTTTTTTATTGGGAGCATGCTCCCGACCCGCTTCCAAGCCGCTCCCGCCCAGAGCGCGGATTGGGAGCGGGATCGGGGGGGGGGGGGGCGCTCCCCCCACAACACTGGATGAGAGTTTCCTTCACAAGAGAAAAGGTCCTCACTTGGCCTATGGAATCTCACATGAGGGATGCTTTCACCTTGTGATGTAGATTTGAAGGACACTGTAGAGTCAATAGAATACCTCTGCAAGCTATGGTCCACGATATCAATCATCAAAGTGAGCTATGGCATCGAAGGTTGGCACATTTACATTATGAAGCTCGACCTAAAGTAGGAAAGTTGGTCTTTGGGATGCTTGGTGTTCAATTTAGTCATGATGGTATATCCGAAGTGTGCTAATGGAAAGAAGACAAAGGGACCATTCCTCTCCAGCAAAAGCAGGACTAATGATATTCCACAACTCATCCACTCTGACCTATGTGGACCCATGCTTGTGCACTCCCTTGGTGGTTACCTCTATTATATTATCTTTATTGATGAATTCTTTAGGAAAACATGGATATTCTATTTGAACCATAAGGACAAAGCATTTGATAGGTTTAAGGACTTCAAGGCGTTGATAGAAAATCAAACAGGGAAGAAAATCAAAGTTTCCAGGTCCGACAATGGTGGAGAATATACCTCAAATGAGTTCGTTGACTTTTGCAAGGAGGCTCGAATCAAGAAAGAGACTATTGTACCAATATAATATTGAGCAGAATAGTGTGGCTGAAAGAAAGAACAGGTCTATCATGGATGTTTCCTGAGCCATGTTACATGATCAAAAGTTGCTTCTATGCTGGAATTTGAGAAGCGTATTGTTGATGATCCCATGGAGCCTATGGACCGCTTGTATTCTGCTCCAAGTGATCCCCCTGCCAAGAAGAGACCACTTTGGCTTCGTGATACTTTACAAGATGCTGAAAGACAAGTCGCTTCTAGAGGTACCTTTAGAGAAAGCAAGAAGCCACGCTAATACCAGGGGTACATTTTAGCTATGAGCACTATCATCTAGGTTGAGCCTCCCACTTTTGAAGAAGCAATGAAAGCGCAGGTTTGGAAGGATGCCATGGCCGAAGAGTGTGAGTCTATTATGAAGAATGATGTGTGGGATGTTGTTTCGAGACCCAAAGGAAAGTTGATCATAACTTCAAAGTGGCTATACAAGATCAAGCATGTAGGTGATGGGAGTGTTGAGAAATATAAGGCAAGTTTCATCGTTAGAGGTTTTCCCCAAAAGAGGGAGAAGTCTATGATGATATATATGCACCAGTTGCCTGATAAACTACTATTCGTTCTATTGTTGCCTTTGCTACAAGTCAAGGATGGACCCTTCACTAGATGGATGTAAATACTGCATTTCTTCATGGCATACTACAGGAAGAAGTATATGTTGATTACATGTCAGGGATTTGAAGTGAAGGACAGGAAGTCTCATGTTTGTGGGTTGAGGAAAGCACTATATGATTTGAAGCAAGCCCCCATAGCCTAGTATGCCCGCATTGATAGTTACCTAGTGGAGCTTGGATTCACGAGAAGCAATGTTGACTCAAAACTCTACTTCAAAGTCGTCCAAGGTATGCTTTCGATTTTGATTTTATATGTTGACAATCTATTCTTGACAGTTAGTGAGCCTCTGTGCTCGAATGTAAGAGGGAGTTGGCCTCTAAGTTTGAAATGAAGGATATTGGTTTGATGCATTACTTCCTGGGATTAGACGTGTGGCAAAGACTCGGCGAAATTTTCCTTTCTCAAGGAAATTATGTCGTGAAAATATTGGAAAGATTTGGAATGGTAGAATGCAAGTCCCTGGCCACTCCAATGGAAATAAACTTCAAGAAGTTATGTGGATATGTTGCTGGACCTGACTTGGTGAACCCCTTTGAGTATCAACAATTGATTGGAGCATTGATGTTCCTAGTGAACACCCATATGGACATATGTTTTGCAGTTAACACTTTGACTCAATTCATGATTGATCCTCTCCATGCACACTGGGTTGCTGCTAAGCATGTGCTGAGATATTTGCATGGGAGGATCAATCTTGGTCTGAGATATATTGTCGAAGATGTGAGACTACATGGGTACACTGATGTTGATTGGGATGGAAATGTTATTGACAGGAAGAGCACATCAGGTTGCTGCTTTAGTTTGGGGTCTACCTTGATATCTTGGATGAGCAAGAAATAGAAGTTTGTAGCTTTGAGCATGGCCAAGGAAAAATATATGGTTGCTAGCATGGCTAGCTTGGAGGTAGTATGGTTGAGGAAGCTCTTTGGAGAGCTAATTGAGCAAATCCTGGATATGACGGTGATATATTGCGACAACCAGAGTGGGATCCAACTAGCAGAGAATCTCGTGTTTCATGACAAGTCCAAGCATACTGAGATCAGGTATCACTATATATGAGATATGGTGTAGAGAGGAGCAATGAGACTTCATCACATTTTGATTGATGAACAGATAGCAGATATACTCACCAAGCTTTGCCGAAAGGGAAGTTCTTGGTCTTCAAAAAGCAGCTTGGACTAATGGATGTGACCCTCCTCTGTAAGGGTTCCGGTTAATTGAGAATACTGAGCTATGCTCTTCCCCCTTGTTTGAGCTCACAAGGAGAGGAATTGAGCTAGAGAATTCCTTGGGTTAAGGGAACTCTGGACAATAGGATAGTCTATGATCGTTAGCTTCTACAGTATGTCGTATCCTGCCTATTGTCGAGCAATAGGATAGTTTGTGATCCTTACCTTCTACAGTAAGTCGTATCTTGCCAAATGCCTCTCTTCGGTCTTGACAATGTATACCCCAGTTGGCATCCTACCTACAAGATGGGTTTGTTGGGATTGTTTCTCCTCATCTGTCCAATGGGTGAGTAGACTTGAGATAGACTATGATCCTTACCATTCATGGTAAGTGGTATCCTGCTCAAGTGATGGGATGTAGGTGTTCTACCATTGCCTCTTGAGGGTCAAGTTGGGAAGATCAACAACCAATAGGATAGTTTGTGATCTTTTCCTTTAGGGTAAGTGGTATCCTGCCTATTGTCACATGTTAATAGGATAAAGTGTGATCCTTACCTCACCGTAAGTAGTATCCTGCCTATTGTCCTTGGATAGAGCGTGGTAGCTTGAGCTCCCCTATGATTTCAAATTCTTCTTCTTTAGATCCCAGAGTGTTCAATAGAAGAGTAGGGTTGAGCGAAGATGAGCAGAGACGCCATTTGACTTGATGATGACGAACATTTGAGATGGGACTTATGATGTAGTTGGAAATTTCTCCTTAGTTGTGAGGGAGTGTTAATTTGCCAGCTCAGGGGAATATTCCCTCCTTTTGACAAGCTTCCTCATGTAAAGAAGACCCTCTTTGACCTTGGAAGAATTTAATTTGGCCAAGGAAAAACATATTTTTAATGTGAAACCCATATGCGCACTAAAAGTACAGGTCGACTTTAAAGACAAATTGGGTCTCCTAAAACCAATGTTGCAGGAAGCGCCCCCCCCCCCGGTTCTAAGGCCCGAAGTGTGTCCCGTGCGGATTCGTACAGGAAACGTCCCCGGAAGCGCGCTTCTGCCTGTTTTGGACGCTTCTTGGACGCTTCCTAGATGCTTTCTGGATGCTTCCGCTTGTTTTGGACACTTCTGCCTGTTTGGGATGTTTGTTTTGAGTATAAATGCAAAAGAATAAAATATATATATATATATATATATATATATAGCAGACGCTTTCGCAAACGCTTCACTTCCTAGATTTTTGGAAAATGACGCTTCCGCATCCCTGCTTCCAAAAAACGTCCCCGCTTCGTACAACATTGCCTAAAACCATATAAATACACTTCAAGGCACATCACTTTGGAGCATCATCAACACATTCATTTCTTCTCTTCTATGGTTTGTACAACTTTGAAAATTGCAGGTTCTTTTCACAAGTGCGAGGAGATTACTTTTTGTTGACCGAAGTTTGACTTATGTTTGGGATGGTTTGACCAACTTTGACCGTGGAAAGTTTGACTTACTTTGACAAGATTTGGGCCTATTCTAGGAGGCTGAATTGATTGGCACAAAGATTGATATTTTCTATGCAGTTTGACCTTTGTTGACCGTTGACTTTGACATCTGAAATTTGAAGTTGATCGCATGGTTTTTCTCTCTCCTTTGATTGAGTTTGACCGAGTAGTTTGGGGCTGCGTTGGGTGAAGTTTGACCAGCAAAGAAGGCTGAATATTTTGACTGCTGAGCTCGTTTGAGGCAGTGTGATCGTTGACTTATGACAAGTTAGGGCATCTTTGACTGTGGCAGAATTGCAGACTTTGAGTTGTTGACCAAATTTGCCTTTGAGGCTCATCTATTGGATATTGGTTGGTTGATCTCTTTGTTAGTCAAGGAATTGACTTTGACTCTTTTGTTGATGAGTTGAATCATTGTATCTCTCTGTTGAACATTTGATGACAATCTATTAGAGGGAGAATTTGAAGGGGTTTTCCCCTGGTGGGGTTTTTCCCTGGTCTTTGACTAACTCTTGTATCTCTTGTTATTGCTCTTGATTGTCTTCTATTGTACATTGCTTTATTGTTCTATTTACAATCACTATTTATCATTGGAAGATTGAATTTGATTGCTAATTGAAGAAAATATTGGGCCAAGTGATTGTAATAGCATAGAATGGTGGAAAATTAACATCCGTAGCCTCTAACAACAAGCAAATAAGGACAAAAATTGATAGAGTATTATGGGCTGCACTGTCTAAGAAAGGGGCTATGTGGAACCTCGTGGAGAGGTAGGTAGTTGGCCGTTGAACAACACAAGGTAAAATCAGCTGAGGGGCATATAGGCGCCTAGAAAGAAAAAAGAAAAAAGGATGCACATAGAAGCAACAAGAAAAAAAGGAAAAGTGTTGGAGAAGGAACAATGATTCCTATCCCTAAGTTTTGGATCTCTGGATCAGAGCACCAGCTGAAGAATCCTCTGACATGTGGCTTGCTGGGTAAAAGGCATCATAGAGAGAGAGAGGTTAGTGTCTTGTTTGTTAGATTGAAGAAATCACTAGAAGGTTGTGGCTTGTTGAACCAGTTGGGTTGGAAGATTTCACTTTGGTGCTTACGAGGGCTGAAAGAACCATGAAGAGTTGCCTTAGGCTAAAACTTTGGTTCTTGACTCACTGATGAACCACCTAGAGAGTGATTTCTTTACATCGACAACTTAACCATTGATGAACCTTCCTAATTGTGGCTCTCTTCTCCTGTAGAGTGAGCTGAGGATCTCTGTGTTGTGGTATCCCGACATGGAGTGATTATACCTGAAATGTTGAATGTCATATGGGTAGCTGGTGGATGAAGGCAGTGTGGCCTGGTGGCATTCCTGTTTCAACTATTCTATCTGTCAAAATCCCACAAAAGCACTCCACTTCAAGCTTTGGAATCTGGCTCGGGGGTGACAGCTACATGTAGCTGTGGCTGTAGCTTGTCTATGGTTGGGTGGAGAGTTGTAGTCTCAATCTTAGATGCTAATTCTAGTGTTGAATTCATATAAGTTTTTGTAAATGCATTTTTGGTTATCGAGTTCATGCCAAATTGTTACATTGGTGTTGCATTAACTGTATGAATGATTCTTGGTTCGTTGTGATTGGAATGGAAATTTTGATGAATGTGTGCCTTGTTGTTGTAGTGTTGCACTAATCCTCATTATGTATGAAGTACACAAGTGTAACCACCTATGTGAGTGTTGTATGCACTGAATAGCTATCATTATATGTGGGATGAGCGTTGGATGTTCACTGTGTGGCTTGTTGTCGCCCAAATTGTACAGGTGAATGCAAGAACAACTCAGAGCAGGGGTTGTCAATCTTATCCCTACCCTCTCCGTTCTAGCTGTCTCCCTACAACAAGCTATGGGGGGTAGTCCCTATGAAATGTGACGATGAAAGACTTATTAGGAACCAAGAAGCTTGGGAGACACCACTGAATGGCCTAGCAACTTGGTTAATGGTGATTAGCAAGTTTAATTATTAGCACGATTTAATTTGAGTATTGAGAGATCAATGTCTTATGGAGTCATATCACTTGCATAATATAAATTAACTACCAAGTTACTGGATGAACAATTGCTGCTTAGGATGCACACTATCCTATATGTGATGCAAAACCTAAAACTAAGTGAATTGCAAACTCTTGGTTAATTTTAGATTAAATGCCTATCTAAGTGAATCATTTCTCTCAGCTGTTTTGAAGCCAGTCTCAAGTGTAGGTTGTGGAGAGAAACCCAGGAGAAGATAGCAAAGGCTATATTAACAATACCTTCCCTGGAGTTTTAACCACTCGATGCCTCCAATGCTGCAGAGACTATGGCTCTGACGAATGCAAGGTCATGGTGTTAACCACAAGTGGGGGTTTAAACTTCGCAAGTTTGGTGAGAGAGGTGATCCTATTGTATTTCGACCAAACTTATACTTGGAGGTAAGTTAATTAATGCAATACTATTCCTAGAATGCAAGTGCAAAATGAGTGATTAGCCTTTAGGTGAGATCATTAAAAGTTTTAAGTACTTTGAATTACCCACATAATGATCTTCGATTTAGAGCAATAAAAGAAAAGTACTTAACAATTTACAAGAACAATCTTCACCTAAAAAGGAGTGCTAAATGAACTAATGAGATGGCGCCTGTTGTCGCACGGATCGTCACGACAACGCTTAGATCAGGGGCTGTCACTTTGATCCCTGATCTCTCCGTTTAAGCCTATCTCCCGCGGCTAAGGGGGGTAGACCCTGTAGGAAAGTGGAAGACCAACTGTGAACCAGTTGGTTTGGGAGACACGAAAGGACAAAAGCACTTAATAGATTTTATTGAGTTAACAGACCAGTGCCTTATGGGTTTGATGTTTAAACGATTACTTACTAGATATTGTAGAAATGTAAACTCTGCACAACAATCATTTATCATCAAATAACTTGGACAATGCAAGATATCCAGTAAAACCACAATGCTTTTAACGATGATCTGGCAATTTAAAAAATAAACTTCGAAAGATACAACCATGTAAACTTGAACATTAACCAGATATCATATTCCTGTAGCAAATCTTTAGAATGATCATTCATGCAGGATAAACATCAATTCCACATCAAAATCTTAATCTCAACAGTAAAAAGTATAACATGATAAGCGCTTGAGCCAAGACCGAATCTGGCCAAAATATTTCCCAAGAATATATTTTTCAGATAAAATAAAATTTTAAAACTAAAAATCTAAACAAAATTTAAAATTTAATCTAAAGCCTAAAAAGAATTTTTTATTGTCTTTTTTTTATTTTTATTTTTTTTGATTTTAAAAATTTAATTTTTTAATGATTTTTTAATTTTTTTGAACAAAACAAAACTAAAAAAAAAAAAGAAATAAAATCTAATTAAAATCTATTTTAAAACTAAACGATATAAAATCTAAAACTAAAATAGAGAATCAAAATTAAAACTAAAAGTCCTTAAACTAAACCTTAAAAGCCTTTTTATGCATTTTGCCTTTTTTTTATATTTAAATCAAAATTTTTAAAATGAAATTAAAAAAAATATTAAACTCTAACAAAATAATGCATATATATTAACTAACTAAAACTAAAAAAAATTAAAATCAAAACGTAACCAAACTAAATCCTAAAAAATCGATTTTAATTTTAACCAAACCTACGCTATACGACTATGCCTAAAGCTAACCAAACAAAACCCAAAAAATATACATTATGCTAAAACCCTTATACGTGAACTATTAAACCTCACAAGTCGAGTTTACATTTACGTGCAGGTTCTGAGGCTCAACGGCGGTAGCAAAATACAAGCCATTACGCACCTGGTTCGTTACTTTGATGTGTAGCTCAGAGTGAGCATGTTTGAACGCGCAGGAGCCTGGAGCAGCGGATGGACGGGTTTCAAAACGTAAATTTTTTTTTTTTGACTGCGCAGAGAGGAGAGACGAAAGGCGTGGGTTTGCAGCTTCAGGTGCTGGGCGACAATGAATCGGATGATTGTTTTGCAGCTGCGGGCGATGAGGTTCGACGGCGGCAGATGAACGCAGCACGCAGGCAACCTTTGGAAGGCAGACAAAGGCCCTTAAACCACGTTCTCTCCAGAAAATCGTATTGGAGCTGAGGATTTTTGTTGCAGTTTTTTATGATGTGGAATTGATGAGGCCGCAAGCATGAACCAGATGAGGAGCGGACAGACACAGGCAGAGAGGGGCTGCGTGCAACAGTTTAGAAAATGTAGATTGAAGGCCTGTACAACACTGGGGGATCAACCACAAAAGGAGGCGAGGGATGGTTTGAAACCGCGAAAGAAGAGAAATGAAAGAGGAGGGCGGATCAGGAAAAAGATTTTTGACAGCAGAGAGATAAGAGGGCTTTGCAGGGGTGGAGATTGAGTGAGAATAGATTTGCAGGTTGGGCAGCCAGATTGCCAAAAGAAACCACTGAAGATCCACACAAAATCGATATTTGAAACTTTTATGCTCCAATATTTGTCTAATAAAAACCCCAAAAAACTTTTCAATCATCAGCACTTGTAACCTGCAAATGGAAAACCCAAAAAAATCTGGAAAGAACACACAAAGATTAAAAAAAGGAAACCCTACAAACCGGATCAAAATTTCAAAATTATAGCTCTACAAAAGCCAGATTTGTTAGTTATCATCAAATATTTTTTCAGAACTTCAGATTGCTAATAAAATGCTTAAGAAGTCTCTCATGCAAATCATAAAATAAATTAAATGATTAACCCAGGATCAAAACTAGCTGGGCTCTGCAAGAAATGTTTGCGAGATTTGGCTGGTTCAACCGAGAACTTCCCCAAACACCCACTGATCTTCTTCAACAAGATATTCCTGCACAACTCACTTTAACCATCAATAAAGAGAGGAAAAACAGTACTAG
>APFE030940620.1:64366-97723 GCA_000404065.3 Pinus taeda
GGGGAAAAGCCCTTTGACATAGACCCTCATAGACCACCCAGTTCTGCGACCAAACATAATCTAGCAGATTAACACACTAGGATTCTCCTAAGACTCTAGTGACAAAATTCATTCCGGCTTTGGGGTCAGGTTGAAGGAAAACTCTACCGATCATGGGTTGGTGAGACGAAAAACCTTCCGGAATGCAGATTATCACCAGAAAATTAGGTCCACTTAGGCAATTTACATACATGACTCAATTCTGCTAAGATTATTTACAATTCAAAATGCAGACTGGGTTTACAACTTAATATGATCAAGGTCGACGATGACTGTCGAATGGCACGGACATGTCGATCAAGCGCTATGCCTTTTTGCGAAGAAAAGGGGGTGTACTGCTATGGGTAGTTGACACACAGCGGTCAACAACGCCATAAAATGTTGTGTAAAGAAATTCACAATTAACAATCTCACAATGGACAATTACTTGATCAACAAATGTAAAATGCGCAAGTCCAATGCTTCTCTTAACAATGTTGATTTACCAATTGGATAATGCCAATCCCTCAACAAGATATTAATGCAATTAGCAATTCTTAAGATTAAAGAGATCAATTAACTACTTTGAGAGTGATAATATTGCAAGATTATGATGCTCACTTGCAAAACAATAAGTTAGTGCTCTTGTTATAACAAGTAAATGTACAAGAAATGATAATATCACTATGACAATAAAAAGCAATGCAACTACTTATCCAATAGCCAATTTCGATGATAGCAATGACAAGTGAAAGTATTCCAACGTCACAAATGCTAGCAATCCGTTAGACAATGTACTAATGCTTTTCAATATCAATGAGAGGAAGAGAGCTAAACATCTAAAAATGACAATGCAGGAATGTTTGCAACTCAAAATATTACTCTTTAGTTTATGCTAATGATGTTAACGGAGAAAGAGCAGACGTATTTAGAGCAGAAAGTTAATCTTTTGCAATAAATCCTAATTTAATCCAAGTAAACCAATTTTAGGGCCTTTACCTTCTTATTGAGAATATTGACTTAATGAGAGCACATGTATCTTATCACTTAGATGAGATTGTTAACAGTGAATGCTTATGCATGCAAGAGTGCAATGAGATGAAAGAGATGACAATGAAATACAAGATGAGGTAGCCAAGGAATAATCACAACAATCCACCCAAAAGACAAGAGACACCAAGCAATTAGGAAACCCAACAAATGAAAATGCTTTCCCAATGATAGGAGATGATTTGTTAATTAGTTTTATGCCACTGTTATGTGTTTATATCACTGCTGTAGGTGACTTATTGTAGCTGTAGGTGATATATCAGACCTTGAAATTCAAAACAAAGTCCTCCAATTTTCACTTATAAGGCACCAATATAATGACAAGATCAATGTTTATTTCCTTAGGTGAATAATTAATGAGTTTAGGATTGTTTTAGGTGTATTTATGTCATGAGCATACCACTGTCAACAATGTACTTCAGAACTGTAGATGGAATAGTGATGAGAGAGGAAGGATAGAGGATCAAACCACTAGGCTCAATTGCCTTGATTTATGACTAGTTTGCTTGCTAGGAGTCTTCCAATGAGTCTATCCACCTGCAAACAAAATGTCAAATCCAAGATATGATTGAATGAGGGCTAGAGGGATAGACTGGGGCTGGGAGAGGCTAGTGATAAAGCTAAGAGACTAGGAGCCTAGGAAGGTAAGGGAAGGCAGCAATGAGGGTTTCAAGGCCTTGTAGGCCTGCAGCTAGGAAAGAGAAGGCCGGCGGCTAGGGCAAAGAAGGCCTTGAAGGCCTGCGGCTAGGGTAGAGAAGGCCTTGAAGGCCCGCGACACACGAAGATAAGCCTCTTGGAGGCTACTGAGAGGGGAGGGAAAGGCCTATAGGCCTGCGACAGAGGATAGAAGCCCTTTAGGGCTGATAGCAGGGGATAAAAGGGCCACGACACAAGGAAAATAGGCCTTATGGTTTGCGGCTCAAGGAAGGAAGCTCTCTAGAGCTTACGACAAAGTTGAAATAGGGCTGCAACCTCATGAAAAAGGAAGAAAAGGGTTGTGGCTATGGTGAAAGAGGCTTTAGCTAGGCCTTGGAGGCCTCACAAAGTACTCGGACCGCTGCAATCACAAATAGAGTTAGCCAAGATACCGAATTTACCACAAAAATTATATCCTAGGGCCTATGGCCCTCCTTCTTGCTTGTGCGTTGAGACTGGAGGATGGTTAGAGGCTAGATCTTGCGTCCCTAGGCCTAGATCTATCTTAAAAACCAGTGTTCCATGGGGTTACGCCCCCCCCCTGGGGGTTGAGTTTCCTAGATCCCTCGCGCTCCGGGGACTTGGGAACGTTTCCCCACGCTCCCAAAAAACAGGGTACGCGAGGAAACTTGAAAGGGGTCATTTCCTCCATTTTTGGGGTCGTTTCCTAGGTGAAAGGAGTCTTAAGGGGTCTTGAGGGGTAGTTTCCCTAGAAAAAATTCGCAATTTTTTTTTATGAAACAAAAAAATCGTATTTTTTAATATTTGTTGACCGACTGTGAAGGGTTTACATTATGTTCATTTCACATTTCATTTTTTTTTGCTCCTTCTTTGAACTGAACACTGTCGCCATCGCCAAGCAACCTTCTGTCTGCTCCTTCGTTGAACGGAACACTGCCGCTCATGTATCAGACTTGACTTTTATATTATTCAATATTCAATGTCCATAGTTGGAAGTGGAAATTCAAAATGGTTTAAAGTTTAAAGTTTAAAACTTTAAACATTTATTGTTTTAGAATTTGTTTTCATTGTGCATTGTTAATAAGTTAGCAGACTAGTAGTTACACTGTACAATTACAAAATTACATGTATGACGTATGATTATAATTTATATGATAATGATACCAATGGTCATGCTTTTCATTTTAAATTTGTTTCAGTTATATGATTCATCGATCTATATTTTATATCTATAAGTTTTTAAGACACCGACATCCCCCCACGTTTCCTAAAAATTGGTGGGGAGCTTTTGCATAGGCTGCTCCTGCGTATCCTCGCTCCCTCGCCTCCTCATCCCCGAAACTTGGTGGAACATTGTAAAAAACCTAATGATTTTGCGCAAGGAAGCTAGATGTCTCACCTGGAGGAGAGAAACACCACAAACCCTAGCCTTAGGCTAGTCTCTGCACAAAAGATTTGATCTCTTTGATGGCTTGAGAAATTCACCTGCACAATTGAATAGAAATTTTTCCCAAAAACCCAATATATACAAAAAATAAAAAAAATCCCAAATCCCAAGTACTATACAAAATTTAAAATTTAAATACAAGGGTTAGAAAAATTATTTTCCAAATATCTATGATATCTACAAAATTTAAATTTACAAGCTCTAATTAGCGGATAAATTCTTTATATCACAAGAGACAGAGATTGAGAAATTTTAGAGTTTTTAGAGTAGATAATATGAATGAATAACTTCAAAAAGATTACTGACCAAAATCCTCCTGCAAAATAAATCATCAAAATGAAAGCCCAAAGCTCAAACAAGGTCAGTTCTTCCCCACAGTCTATAAACTTGGATTCGAAGGGCTAGAGTACCTGTAGATCTCTATTCAATCTTAAAGATAATTGTCAGAGCATATGGTGAATCAGATCACCTAAGATAACTCGTACCAATAGAATGTTATAATCACTGACAAATGAAATAACAATTGTGAATTTTGTCACAATATAGAACATAAACAAATAAAAATAGCACATACCACAGATCAGCAAATAGAAAAGTACCATGAACTGAAACCCCAAAGTCTTTCTATTATGAGAAAAATAATTCCAGCAGAGCAAGGATTAGCACAAGCGTTATAAAATTACATCATCCAAAGATTATCCAAATATACCACATAGGAGCTCAATATCTTCCTTGTATAGAGAATGAGAGAGAAATAAACCGTTCCAAGTGGAAATAAAGGCTAGTTGGTTTGATCCTCATCAAAATAATCTCATTCATTGAAAATAACTTGATTTTCTTTTAATCTCCACCGTCGATTTCTGATTTTTGAGGAAAAATTCGAATTTCTCTTAAAAACCATTTTTATTAATCCAAAAATTAATATTTTGGATTAACTTCCTCAAAACTTTGACTTTGACTTAACCACCAAGGTTCAATGGCTCAAATTTTCTAAAAATATCTATTTTTCCCTTGGTGGAGGACCTGTGAAAATTAATTTCTTTGACTCACGAATTTTTGATTATTTTCCACTCGGAGAGAATTTAATTTCTCTATAATTATTTTTTGATTCTAAATCAATTAATTTTTTGGCTTAAGATTTTTTGTTTTATTTTGCTAGAAAAATTAATTAATTGACTCTAGAGGGGATTTAATTGTTTTTCCACCCTCAAATATTTTAGCCATGGTATCTAATTATAAGGGACCATGCACTAAAATATTTTTACATCAAGATATTACAATTTAGTTCAACCATTAGAAGGGGAAATACACATTTAGATCAACCCTCAAGGCACTACCCAATTCTGTGACACAATATGATCCATTATGAAGCCAAGTGTGTTTATAATAAAATAATTTAGCCATGGTGTTCTAATTATGAGGGATCATGCACTAGAATTATTCCTAAACATACTTTTACAATAGACTCGATGAACTCTTGGACTTGCCTAAGACATTGCCAAAGAATTCCACCCTAGCTTTGGGGTATAGCTGGAAGAAAAACTCTGCTGATTATCCATGTTTACAAACACACATAATTCGGGGAGGTTTAAAAACTTCCTAGGATGAAATCCTTTAACAAAATCATAGGCTTACCTAGGTGCAATTACATGACTCAATGGTCATACTAGCATCATTTACAATAAAATTTTGCAGAAATTGGGTTTACAATCAGATAACTGGAACCTGAATGATGACATTGATTTGAAAAAAATTGATTTGCTCCTTTGTACTCTGCTCCTTGGACTGTTGACAAAGTGTGGCAACATGGCTCAAGCCTATAGTAATGAATATTTGATGACCACCTGTGTCGACTATGCTTGAAAATTGAACCGACCTAAATACAATGACTGTAGGGTTGTCATAATTCTAATCATGTCCCTGAATATATGGTCTGTGCCTGTAATCGAACTGAAAAGGGGCATTGCCTGTTTGTTTGTGGAATGTTGATTCCCTTGTAACCTTGTTGGGACATTGTTCCTTAAAAGGGACTTGCAGATCTCTTGAACGATATCGACCTGCTTCCCGCAAATCATTAAGCTTCAGAGGGACCGCAGACCTTTAAGAGGCTGAAAGGGTAAGACCTTGGACTACGTTATGCACTTCAGTCATCGAGAATCTAGGAAGGGTAATTCTATTGTAAGCTCAGGAGGGATAGTGCCAACATGTGCTTCATAAAACTTTGATGGCCATGGATGAGTTCTGGCACAAGTCTAACTGCTTGCAGAAGCACCGTAGCCGACCCATGGTCAAGTCCCTTCGCAAAAGGCTCATAGTGCAGAGCAGGTGGAAAGATCTTATCTCTTACCTTAGCCTCATAACCTTATCCCTTGATTGTTGTGGGATTTATTGGGCTGCTTACAGGTTAGTTGATGGTTAGGTCGTTAGCCCATACAACCGCAACACATAACCACAAGCGAAGATAGCATCTCGAACGACTAATATTGATCAGGAGAGATCAATGACTCAGAAGGAGCCTAGGGTGATGTGTCCTAGAGGTCACGACCCCAGGAGTTCATAACGAAATGCTAAAAGGGAAGCCCGGGATGACCAAGATTGGGATGACTTGGCGGAGTTGTCTATGTGAAAGCATTAAGGTTCAGTTGGAGCCCTCGCATTGGTCGGTAGGAGGGAAAATCACGATGCTGAAGGAGTATCACGTCGTCGGAAGGCTTGAGTCGAGGCTCGCAGAGACGGGAATTGGTTGTGGCAAATGATGGGAAAGTTTTTGTCTTGAAGTTTGTCTCCCGGATTGTAGCCGTGCACAATGCTTAAGGAAGGGCCTGGATGACTCATGTGGAAGCGTTCAAGTTCAGTTGGAGCCCTCGCATTGGTCGGTAGGAGGGAAAATCACGACGCCGAAGGAGTATCGCATCGTCGGAAGGCTTGAGTCGGGGCTTGCAGAGACGGGAATTGGTTGTGTAAAATGATGGGAAAGTTTTTGTCTTGGAGTCTGTCTCCTGGATTGTAGCCATGCACAACGTTTAAGGAAGGGCCTGGATGACTCAATGTTGGGATGGCATGGCAGGAATGGATCCAGGTGTGTTGTTGCCATTGCCTATTATGAGATGATACATGGAGTGAAGCCGCTGGAGCTATTATGCTTGAATGGGAGTCGTGGACTAATTAGGAGTGTTAGCCACGCAAAGGAGTGGCCTATGGGGACATGTAAGCCCGGAGGATGGTTCCCAAAAGTTCAAAGGCAAAGTGCATTTCAAAAGGAGTAGGATAACACAAGACCGGGACACTGTGGCCTCAACGTGATCCCGACCGTTATTGTTTTGGTGCGGGGCGGACCCACGAGACAGGTAAGCCTGAAACACTGACCCCGGAGCAACTTCGGGAAGCGCATAAGGTGAAGGCCCAAGTAACAAAACCTGGGTAATGGCAAAATTTGATTGTCACTCGACATAATAGTGTTGTAATTTTGAGGGACTAATTTGCTGTAACAGAGGGTCACGAATTGCTGGGTTAGTTATCAGTTTAATTTCAGAGAAGGGTTTTAGGTTCTAAATCCTCCCTTGTACTCCAATCTCTTTGGTGAATTCAATAAAGTTCTGATTTGCCCCTAGTTGACATTTCACTGTTTCTTTGATGGATTGAAATTTTGAGTATGGCTGTAGCATTTAGTTTTTTTTTTTTCTTCCAGCTGTCAACATACTTATTTTGCTGAGAATTTCATAGTTCCTGTTATCACTAGTAATTTCTTAAAAGAATATTACACATTTTGATTTGGACATTGATAATTCTATAATGAGAATTCAGTGATTCACCTATTTTGAATCCCAACTTTTGGGTTGTGTAATTGCTGATTGGATCATGGATTTTTCACCTTCAATTGTATAAATTTATGTTTAGGTTTGCATAAAATTAGTTTTTTTATTTTTATATATTTAACATTTTGGGTGGGTTCTCCTAATACTTGGTTGAACATTGAATGCTATGTTCTATTAGGATGTGCAGTCTATTATTATGTGAATGTAATTTGATTTATATCATTTATGCATTGCATATAATCGTTTACGTTTGAGTCTTGAAATGGATTTACTAAATTATATCTTATGTGCATAATATCTAATGTGGGGGAAGGCAGTGGTTAGTTGGGATGGGGTTAGTTTTATACCCCCAAATCTTTGTCCTTGTTTTCCTGTGTTACTGTCCATTTTTTTTTAATTTTCTGTTTATCATTTCTTGTAACAGAGGTTTCTTTCATGATTTACTTCTATACATGAGAGATACATGTAAATTTAAAAATGACCTCCTTGTAACATTTAATTGAAGACAGTGTCTCCTATGTATTTTGTTCAGGCTAAAATTTCAATCAAGGGGAAAACTTTGTGGTTAACACTTATTGCTAGGCGTTCACGACATTATGCTGGCACAAGGTTAAATACTATCCATGTCCCTTTTTAATTATTTGCTGAACTTTTTTTCTGCACTAAAGCTTTTGAAGAAACACTTGGAGTAGTCACTTGGCAATGTAGAATTTTCTGACGAGATTTCTCTAGGATTTGAACAGGTATTTAAAACGGGGAGTCAATGATAAAGGCAGAGTTGCAAATGATGTTGAAACAGAACAGATAATATTTGAGGATGAGCCTCATGGGTGTCCAAGAAAAATAACCTCTGTAGTACAAAATCGAGGCTCAATACCCCTTTATTGGTCACAAGAAGCATCCCGCTTGAACCTCAGGCCAGATATCATTTGTATGTTGCTTACTACAATAAGTAAATTTGTACAGTTTCTTACTGTATTACAGAAAACTATCTTAAAAACTGTTCTAACGTCTCGATTTACTTCTTTCACAGTGCACAAAAAAGATCCAACCTATCAGGCAACGAGATTGCACTTCGAAAATCTTGTTAAGAGATATGGAAATCCAATCATCGTTTGGAGTCTCATCAAGGTCATTGTCTTTTCAATGAAATATGTTTTCTTAATAAAGAAGTTGCTGAATGATTCTGTCTTGAGTTGGCCCTCTCATACAGAAAACGGAACATAGCTATGTTTTTGTATAATACTCAAGTGAACTATTTTCTTGGAGGAAATTGTTGACCTTCTTTCTGTGAGCTCTCTGTAACTCCCTTTGTTCAGCCATACAATCTACCTCTTGTTGAGAATGAAACCTTCATGTCTTAGTTCTGTATGTTACATCAGGAATTAATGGGATTGGTATCAGGCACTACTCTCATTTCAGTTTAAGGTCTCTAGGAGTCTAGACAATTTTTAGATCTTTTGCAATCATGCCAACAACTTCTGAATAGCAATTCAATATATACATTTCTACAATGGTTGAGGGGACCATGTTTTCCTTTCTGGCTAATTAGGTTCTTTTATTTGAAAGCACATGCTTGCCACAATGGTTTCGTAGCTTATTTTGTTGTACCCAAGGGCCAAGAGTTATTTTTATGCTTAGCTGATATCCACTAGAATGAATGGATAAGCCTCTGGTTGCCCCTTAATATGATCTCCACGTCTCGCATTCCCTTCATATAGGCTCGTTGAATACCCGCGAGCTCAATGCAAAAACAACCTATAGAAAGATCCTCACAGTAGGTTTGTTACTGTAGTAGGTGTTGAAATATGTAACTAGGTTCGGTCTTCATAATGACATATGTAATCATGATTTTATGTATTTGATGTAATGAGAAAAATAAATTTATTATTGTTGATCTTGAGGCATGGGTTTCATGTTCAAGGAAATTTATTTTTAGGTCAAGCTCCCATTGTGAGCTCCTAGGGCTTGTCATTGAGTCTACAAGTCATCAAAGTCATTGTCATGTATTGAAGACCCGTTTGGGCATGTTACATATTGTAAACTATAATATCCCTAATTTTGTTTTTCAGCATTAGAGATGAGTTTGGGGATAGGACACAATTCCGACACTAGGACTTAGGAGGAAAAGAGAATATTGCAGCTCTAGTGGAAAGTGGGGACCACAAGAAAGAGAATTTCAACCCAAGGAGGGAAGTCGAACTCTTGGAAGAGAGAAGAAAGAGAAGGGAGTGCAAATTAGGGAGAGAGAGAGTGGGGGCCACAAGGAGAGAAGGAGCCACGAATTATAAATAGAGCAAGAGGCACTCATTTTGGGGATTCATTCATCTATTCAGTATTTGTGTCTTTGACATAGCACACCTGAGCTAAAGCCAAGTCTGCAGTGCTGTTTAGCGCACGAGTGTCTTCGAGCAGAGATCTCAACCCTTGCTTCGGTGGTCTTCAAGTGCCAGCCCAAGGAAGGAGTTCTACTTCGTCCCAAGTCGTACTAGCAGCAGTGAGCCGAGTTACAACAGTAGTAAGTTGAGTTACAACAGCAAGGAAAGTAGCAACAAGGAGGTTGAGTTACAACAAGAAGGAAATTAGTAGCAGGAAGGCTGAGTTATAGCAGCAGGGAAGTAGTAGTAGGGGGGCCAAGTTACAGTAGCAGGGAAAGTTGTAGCAACGCAAGGACTACGCAGTTCCTGGAGGAGGCACATTGGGAGGTTGAGGAGTGAAGGGAGATAGGGGCTGAAACTTGAGGTGGAGTCCGGGGAAGTGTTGTGGGGTTTTTCCAACATTTTGATGGAGCAACAAACACAACATTTGCTGCAGGCTACATCTTTTGCTCATGGAGGAGGGCCAAGCTTTGGGGTCAATTTTGGAGCTTCAAAAACTAAGACATCCTTTCTTGGTTTCTCGTGGTTTTTGGCAAGGACCTCATAAATAATTTGGCAGACTTTTTTTGGCCAGATTTGAGGGGTCAAACAAGGGTCCCAATTCAGCCAGCAACTAGAGGAGCTAGGGGAAATAGGGCTGAATTTTCAAAGTCAAGCATTGGCCAATTCCTTCGTGGGTTATTCTGCGTATTTGGTGGAGAGACCGAGATTAATTTCCCAAAATTTTCTGAGCACCGGAGATGCCCCTAACAACAGATCCATTCAGCCAACAACGTATTTCTGCGCAGTTCAGCATAGAGCCAGGAGATAGAGAACCAACATATTTGAGGGGGACTTCTTATTATTCATTTGGGCTTAACTAGCTTGCCTTGAGCAAGCTTGGGTGCACTATTTCCAACACCTCATTGTACCCTCTTATTTATTAATAAAATGGCTCAACAACACAATTTTTGGCTTTAAAATGGTGTTCTGATGCTTGAGTATTTTTCTGTGTGTTTTTGGTTATGTTTGCTTTGTTTATCATTTTATATTTCCATTAGGAATATTACATAAACAAAATTTATTTGAGTCAAAAGACCCTCCAAGACCTCGTCAAATGTGGAAGCTACAAGTCGGCGTTCTCAAAAGACTAGTTGACCTAAAAGATAGTGACAAGTCAGCCTGTTTGATGTGACAAGAAGCCTATATATACAAGGCTAGTCGACCATCCTTGAGGGGATCAATCAAGCACACAAAGGAATTTGATCTAAGGTAGAAAGACACTAGAAGATCCAGCGAAGTAGGTAGAAGAAAGGACGAAGAAAGAAGAAGATTTCTTAAGGACTGTTTTGGGTAAATCTCTCTCACACGTGCAAACCAAGATTAGGGCATCAATAGGACCGAGTTACAATCATCATCACTAGCCGAGTTTTGGATAAACAAAAGTCTCCTTCTCAAGCCGAGTTGTGAAGGAAGAAAGGTGAAGACAAGCGAAGAAGATAGAAGATGGTGTTGCCCATGTTTTGAACACGTGTTGTCCTAGGGTTTCTGAATAAAAGAACGCAAAGTTGTAGGTCAGAAGAGGTTGAAAATTACAGTCAAGGTGCGGGCCCAAACTCATGATGTAAACGAGAGACTTGGGTTGACTTTGCTAGAAGTCAAGTTCTTCAAGAAGGATTGTGACTTGGTCTTGGAGGGGTTGGAATTCGTAAATTGAAGATTCTATAAGAAGAATTCTTGTGGGTTTTCCTCTCAGTTTGGAGAGGTTTTTGCCCTAGTTGATTGCCTACATCTTGTGTCGTCTGTCTTATTTTTCTTTATGGGTTGGTACCTATTTGATGAAGAAAAAATAGTAATAAACAAGTGAAAGAGGAAGCTAATTAAGTGATGTAAAAATATAGCACAAACAGTTACCAAAGTAAGAGAAATCATCACATGTTGTTGCCCCTAGATTTCTCAACAGTAGGTGCTTGGTTGGTTAATTTATTGTTTTTCAGGTCTAGCTGATTGTTCACAATTTTGTTGAACTTAACAATTTTTAGAACCCTCTGTTCTGCGAATTATTCTTATTATGCTATGGAGATGTGTTGCACAATGAGTTCAAATTTGTTTCCACGTTTCGAATGGTCTTTCTTATTAAAGAATTGAAAATCTTAGTATATTGTTTGTTGCCTTTATCGTAAGGAATGTTGTGGCCACTTCCCTGATTTAAGGTTAAAGTCTCTAGACACTTTTGAGCTGTTTTGCAGTATTGTTGAGAACTTATTTTTTCAATATGTAATCTATGTAAACATTTGTGCTATTGTTGAGGGGATGAGGGATCCAGATTTCCTGTCAAGGTAAATAGGTTCCTTAATTTGAAAGAATTGTGATGATGCTTCTATCCCTTGCCTTCTGTTGTACAGTGTACCCGAGGGCCAAGAGTTCCTTTATGCACTGTTGACATCTAGAAGAATGAGCAGATAATCCTAGACAAGCAACTTCTTAATATGAGTTACATGATCTTCATTATCCAGTTGTATGGATGACATTTTTTCTAATTAGATAGCTACCATTACCTATTTTGATAGAAAAACTGGCATCTGGTTGCCCATATTAATTTGCTAGACTGTAAACATGGTTGAAGTAAAATAAATTGTAAACAACTCCCTTGGACGAAAAACAACAATGTTATAATGTGGTCACAATGAGTTGCATGTTTTCAAAGGTCACATTTTCAGTGTTTTGTTATGCATAAGAATTATACAATGGGGTGAAAATGGGTTCCATGTTTTCAAAAATATTTCTCGTCAATGAGGAACTCAAGTCTATTTTTATCTGTTTGTATCATAATTCATAAGAAATGCATGTGGCTACTCTAAATTGACGCTATTGGAAAAATTTACAGTCAGATATTACAAACATGTAGATCTTTAAGATATTTTTTATAAAAATGTTGTACAAATCATAAAACTATCCCATTTCCTAATTTCCTCTTTTCTCCTTTGGACTTGCACACTGAGTGAAAATCCTTTATCACTCTCTCACTTGTGTTTTTTCTAACACTCTCTAATGTTGCTTCATTTCACTTTATGTTTCTCATAACATTGAGTTGATGACCAAGTCTCCATAACCCTAATCTCTCAATTAGATTGACAATTGAGATTAAATCCCAATCGACGGTGGAGATTAAACCCTTGCTTGTCCCAACCCTGATGACCAATGAACTGACTCATCTTAAAGGGGCAATAAACTGCTATATCATACAAAGCAAGCTCTAATCCTTGAGTTATGAGCAGTAATACAAGGAATAATCAAGAAGTAGTAAAAGACGCACAAGAGGGGTGGAAAAATGAAGGTTGAGCTAGTAACACATGCATCCACGAATGCTCCCTCCTCACATTTATACACTTAGGATGTGGACATTCCTATCCGCTGGTCCCTTTGACCATGGCACTTAACCATGAAGTCTTCTCCCCTCCATTATCACATTATTGTTCACTAACACTTATCAATTGAATGGTGGACCAGGGAACTATTACTCCCCCTTAGGGGCTGGAAGCACCTATGTAATATTCCTAATTGGAAATTAATAGCTAATACCAATCAATCAACTAGGAACAATAAATAAATTGAAACTCATACATAGTTAAAACACCAAAATGTCAACAACACAATCTGAGCCATTTTATTAATTTTAAGATAAAAGAGTACATAAAATGAGCTGAAATTTTGGAACCTAGGCTTGCTATGCAAGCTAAGAAGAACTCGGAAAAATGGCCCGAACCCAAGTAGTAGAAATGGTCCCGGAGTGACCTGTGTACTATTCAGAAATAATCTGCTACTAGCTATTGGCTGAAATGTTGATCTTAAGGTTGAATACTCCTCGGATTGCTCTGAAAATTTAGCTCTGACTCCTCTCCCAAAACTCTGAATAACCCAAGAATGATTTGGCCCAAATCCAAGCCAAAATTGAGCCCACCAAGTGATGCAAATTCCCCAGCTAACTAACAATTCGCCCTGCTATAAGAATGTGGATTTCAAGTCTGAATATCACCCGAACAATTCTATAAAATTAGCGAGAGACTCCTCTCAATAAACCCATAGAAACCACGAAAGGGTTTGGGCTGAATCCACTGACCCCTGGTGAACCCCAACAAGTGTAAATTGCCTAATCTAGCTAGAAAACGCCTCACAATTTTGATACTACTGAATTATGCCCAAATCTACCACGAGAAATTTCTCCCAGCTCCAGTTAAATTCTCCACTAAGAAATACCTCCTATATTTAGCTCTTATCTCTCCTGGCTTCACTTCTTTAATCCCCTGCACAACACTTGGTCAAATAGCTTCTGCCCCCCTGCCAAAAGATAGAAACATCGGCCTAGGTATTAACCTCCAAATCTAGCCTAGCGAATTGTTGTCCAAACTCTGGTCTAACAATAAGAAAATTCCCTACAAAAGCCTGGACCCTCTAACCCACGCGTGATCCCATAATGTGCTCCACAAAAATACCTTTGTGCTCAAGAAATATGCAATGATGTCCAATGGAAGCTCTGAATTGAGCTCCCCAAATTGCCTCACTAGGGAGACACTCGAAGTTCTCCGAAATGAGGGTGGAATTCCTGCTCGGAAATTCCTTGTGCTGAACAACACGGGTTGTCTTGGCCAAGTAGCTCAAGAGAACTAGTGTTAAATTGTCAAATAATCAAAAGATACCAAATGGAGGCCTCCAAGCTCTATTTATAATTGCTAGCCCTATCCCTTGGTGGTCCCGACCTTCCACTAATAAAATATTACTTTGTTGTCATTCTTCATTAAAATAATAATTTCCACATTTCTCCCACAAAATAATATTTTCTCCTTTTTATTTAATATCACCAAAAATTGGAAAAACTCCTTAGTGAATTTTGTACTCACAAAAATTGGGAACATTAGAACCCTCCCTGCCCAAAATTGCTTGTCCTCAAGCAATATCCTGCTGCTCCAAACGCTGGCCTGAACAATGCCAGGTTCCGAAATGTGCCACTGAACTACTCCTCGCTATTGAACATCCTGCCATACTAGTGACGCTCCCCATGTCAACAATGAATCACCAAAACCCAATGGAAGATCTGAATGATCTCCCCTTGTAGAAACCAACTCACCCTTTAGGGTAGCTGAACCACCAAATCCTATTGTACCCAGATCCCACACTAGTCTCAGAAGGGTGCCACCATGCTGACGCTGCGCCACTTTGACGATGACAAAATTCCTATCATGCTCAAACTGTATCCTCCCCTCCTGAAACCTGATGGTGGAATATCTATGAAGGCCAAGCTTATCCTGCTAAGGCATCTCCATGATGTGAATGTCTACTCATCTGCTGTCAATCTCAGTCCTGAGTAGCAACATGATAAATCTACCTCGCCATACAATGGAGGTTTCAACAATCACCCATGCGTTACACCCAAGGTGAACTAGATCGTCCTATCCCGTGATCCTGCTCATCATAGAATGGAGTGTCCTATCAATCAACTAGATCCCTAGATCCCATAGCCATACTAGAGATACACAATAGTCAAACCTCCTTGCCTGCGATTATGACCTACTGCTAGCTGATGCGACCCCTCTGTGCCTCGTCTTTGACCCTTATATGTATCTGATAGATAGACCCCAAGTATTAAGAATCTGTGCCATGCATGCCAATCTACCTTGCTCCTACCAGACCACACAGTGAAATCTGCTATCATGCCTCCCAAAAGCGCACCCCAATACTTCCTGGAGTCTAAACATTTCCCTATAGATGAGGTCTACCATCCACTGCAAGTCATGCTCATACAATGCCTCGAACTGTCTCGTCGAAAGTGGATCATGCAACTCCCTTGCAATCACCTCCTCGAGTGTGAGCCGAAGGGTGGAACATATGCTACCTCGACAGTGAACCATGCCATCCCTAAGCCTGTATCTGTCATGTCGTGCACCCACCAAATGTCCTAATTGGAGAGTCTCCCTCTTGCCCACGACACATTGTGTCTTATCCAACTGCCTAGGGTGAGCCTCCCATGTCGTGTTGTCTGTACTGAGAGCATCATGTTGGAATTTCTAAGTCTAACTGTTAGAAATCCTCCATGTACTTTCTGATTTATTTCTGCCTACTTGTTCTGTTTAATTAACAAGTTATTTACCATGTAAATACTGAAAATAAATACAAGTAAATGCTCAACACATTACAGATCATCAACTGAAGGAAAAACAAGCACAGTGACACCGTTGTTTTTGGACTAATGCCAGGATTGATGCATCAGAATACAAGTCCAGGGTCTTCTGCCAAGTGCATGGTACAACTGTGGGGTTTTCTGGGAAAAGGTGAACTAGGTGCATCTTCCTCGTCCAATAGGTGAATCTCGAGCAATCTTTGAACATCTCTGGGGATCCATGGAGTGTTGTCTACTGCTGTGGAGGCCGATAGCTCTCAACACACATCCTACATGTGCCAATGTAGCCCTCTAGAGGGTTAGGATCTTGTATAGGGAGACCAAACCCAAGATGGAGACCACCTTCAATTCCACATAAGATCCAATGTGTCCCCTAGTCTCCCAGTACAACAAATCATCAAGGAAATCGAGTAAAATAGCTTACAAACCATGGACAACAGGTGGGGAATTCATAATGGCATGCCCTTCCATAATGGGCTTTGGCATGTGCTAATGTCTCCAAGCTCAAAGTGGGGTTAATCAAGTATCCTATTAGGTGGTTTCTACTTCTAAAGGGGATAGTATTTCCAAGGTACATCCTTTAAACGATGGTGGTATGTGATACGAAGATGAATGGAGTAGGGATGTGAAAATTCTATCGCTGCAACAACTGATTTATTTTACCTACTTATTTCTCAATAAGTTATTTTCGAAAACCCTTCAGTAAACATTAAAATAAATTCTGCTGCAGATATCACACCATAATACAAAAACAAACACATGCACAAGAATCAACCTATCAACACAGATATTTTGGACAATTGTCCCCGAAAAAACCCAATATGGGAAAACTGGTGTAGCAGAGGAGGATTTTATTATTCAACAATTCTTCGGTACAACTGGGTGACAAGCTTGCTTACCCAACAGAGAAAAATTCTCCAGCACTTCTCCCAGTCTCAACATCAGGCTTGCTGGCCTCTGCAGAGCTCCCAACCCCTTTGCGTTAGCTCCTACCTCTTTGCATCACCCACGTAGGCCCTTCAGTGACTACGTAGTCTGTTGCCTCTGCGTCTGCCTCTCCAACCTCTGTGTTGGTCTTCTGGTGCTGTTTCGACTCTCTGTTCCGTACGCGTTGTCTCTTGTTGCTCTCCAGACGACTAGTTCAAATTTCTCAGCTAACCTCGCTCCAGAAATCGAACTGACTGGTCTCCGTTAGTGTGTTCTTCAACTGACCCTCAAGCCTCTTCTTATACTTTACCTGTTGGTCCTTCAACGACCGAGATTAAATCTCTGATCAATGGCTAAGATTTGATTTGGCTTGATCCATGACTTTTGGAACCTTCTAACCCAGTTTTATATTAATACCCATTAATATTTTATTTTTCCTAAGTTTAGACTTAGGAACTCCAAAAAATATTAATTATTTTAATATCTCACAAACTGGTTAGAATCTGCCCAAACCATTTCTGGGTCTTGGAGATCTCATGTGTTTTAGCCTCTCCACCCATTTTCATGGCTAGAGCACATCCAATGCTACCCCAAATTAACACTCTCTCTTAGCGAGGACTGTGCTCTAGTAATACTCCATACTGAGCATCACTCTGACTATACAACACCGGTACTTGTGCTGATGCTAGGCCTCCCCGCCCAACATCCTCTGCACTGTTGCATCATATGCTATTGCTCATGGCTCTGCCTCTGCCACTACTGCATTCGTACGACAACTCCATGTACAGCCGTTCTGCTGCTGGTCCTTTCTCCCAACATTACATCTGCATTGCAACTCCCTTTGCATCCGTGCTGCGGTTGGTCCTTCTTCCCACACTGCATCTGCACTGCAATCTCGTGTTGACTGCTACCGCACTACAACATCACCCCCATTTCTGCTACTGAAATGGATTTTTTATCATCCCCATCTTTTCCCTGAAATAATCAAACTTTGTTCTTCTAAGGGCCTTGGTGAGGATGTCTGCCACCTGTTCTCCTGTAGAAGTATAGCTCAACTATACAGCTCCTCATTGGACACAGTCTCTGACAAAGTGACACTGGATATCAATATGCTTTGACCGATCATGAAACACTGGATTCTCAGAGAGCTTGATCCAACTCTGATTATCACACATGATCCTCGTCACCTCCATCTTTCTTTTGAATAAGTTCACAAGCAGTTTCCTAAGCCATATGGCCTTGCATGAAGCTGTGCTTGCAACCATATATTTTGCCTTAGCTGAGCTCAGAGCTACAGACATCTGTTTCCTACTGCACTAGGATGTCATTCCCGATCCAATGTTGAAACAATACCCAGAGGTACTTTTCCAATCTACTAAACTTCCAACCGAATCTGCATCAATGAATCCACTCAATCTGATATCCTTACTCTTGGTGTACAAGAGTCCATAATCGACTGTTCCTTGTATATATTTGAGAACATGTTTGGTTGGTGCCCAGTGCGTCCTCTTCTGCTCCACCATGAACTAACTTAGGGTGTTGACAGCGTAACAAATGTTTGGCCTGGTATTGACCAGACACATCAGGGGGCTTCTGAGCTACCTGTATAAGGTGGGATCAACATCCTTGTCTTTTGATGCATCAGTTTTCTTCCAGTTGGTGATCATTGGAGTAGCCATGGGTCTACAATCCTCCATTCTGAATCTCTTCAGAAATTCTGTAGTATATCTCCCTTGTCCAAGGAAGATCTCCCCCTTTTGTTGCCAAACTTCCAAGCCCAAGAAATAATGCATCTGTCCCAAATCCTTCATATCATATTCTATGGCTAGATTCTTCTTGCAGTCCCCGATGAGCCTGGATGATCATGTCAAGAAGAGATCATCCACATATAATACTAGGATTAGAGGCTTATTCTCTACAACCAAATAGTAGAGATTTGGATCTGCATCACTCTTGATGAATCCCATCTTCTGAAAGTAGCCATTGATTCGACCATACCATGCTCTAGGTGCCTGTTTTAGCCCATACAAGGTTTTCTTCAATCTACATACATGAGACTTCTTCTCATGTGTCTCAAAGCCTTATGGCTATTCAATGTATACCTCTTCTTCTATCACCCCGTTCAAAAATGCCGTTTTGACATCCATCTGATGAATCTCCCATCCCATCTGTGTTGCAAGAGATATCATGGTTGTAATAGATGTATACCTAGCTATTGGGGCGAAGGTCTCTTCGTAGTCAATTCCTTCCTTCTGAGCATACCACTTAGCCACAAACTTGGCTTTGTATTTTTCCACATTGTCGTCTACAACGTTTTTAATCATGTAGATCCATCTCGAACCTACCACCGTTCTGTCTTGAGGTCTTGGCACTACCTCCCAGCTATGTTGCACGGGTTCCCGAACCCGGGGGTGGGGTTCTTGAACCCGTCCCGGGTTCTCGAACCCAAGTACTAGATTCTTGTATGGGTGCTTCTGAGAAGAACCCATAAGAACCAGGTTCTTCTATGAAGAACCGGGTTCTCCATTAAAAAAAATTGGGTTCTTTTGTCTTGACAGGTACGAAGAACCCTGATGATGGGTACTTGGAACCCCAAAATCGGGTTCTTTGGAGTTCATTTTAGTTTTTATTTTTAAATTTTTAATTAATTTAATGGGCTTCCCCTAATATTCCAAGTAGCTAGTTCTGCATCTTTCGAGAGGAATTTGAGTACTTATGCCTTTATCCATTCAGTAAAGAGAAATAGGTTGGGCTCAAAGAAGGTAGAGAACTTAGTGTACATTCATAGCACACTTTGTCTCATATCTCAAAAAGATTTTGGTTACAAGGAGGGTCCTTTCAAGAGATGGGGCCAATACACAAATGATGCTATGTGTGTGGGCGAGGAGATACAACCAGATGGCCTTATTGAGCTACCTCCAGTTGCTATGGATGAGAAAGAGCCTCAAGATGAGAGTGATTCCTATTTGGAGAGCATGCTAATTGAAGATCTAAGTGATGATGATGACATGGCTTGAGGAAGCCATTGTTCACCATTAGCTATTTTTATTTTAGTATTTTAAAATTTCCTAGTTTTGTTTGGAGATGCCTTAAGGCAAATTTTGAATGTAGAATGACAATGGACATATATCATGATTCTTACTAATATGTAAACTCAATTTGTACTTGATATAACACTAGCAATTTTGAAATTTCATTGTGAATGTTGAATGTTCAATGATGTGCATGTTTAAATATTTAAAGTTTAAATCATAAGTATTTTAGTTTTCTTGTTTAAAGTTGAAAAATATTACAAATTCCACTTATATTATAATTTTATAAATATATTATATATTATATATATAAATTATAATATACCCCCTACGAACCCACGCACCCTGTTTCAGAAAATGACGTCCCCGTTCCCGTCCCCGTCCCCGTACCCGTCCCCGAACCCACGTTCCCTGGCAACATAGCCTCCCAGACATCGTTCACGATTATGGAGTTGTACTCCTCTACCATCGCATGCAACCAAACCTGATGTTGAGCAGCGTCCTGAAGACTGGCAGACTCCCCATCTTGAGCTACTAATGCCTGATATCTATCTGGCTGTTTTCACTCCCTCTTATTTCCTTGGTTCACCGATAAAATCCTCTGCATTTCGCAGAATCTGACGAAGTTCCCTGTTCGTTCTTCCTCTGCCAGCAGGCACTTCTGTTAGCTCCTCCTCTTGTGATTTTTTCTTGATCTGAGGAAGAATTCTTTATTTCTGTTGGTTGAATAGGTTTAACCAACGGCTCCACTTTTGACTGCTCCTCGAGAGGCATTTCTCGAGGTTTTCTGAAAGCCCTGTCCTGCATGAACTTCACATCTCGTTGAACTACTACCTTCTTGCTCCCTGGAAGATAGACTCTGTATGCCTTAGTGTTCTCGCTATATCCCACTAGATATCCTTTCACTACAGTTTGATCCAACTTCTTTCTCTTTTCCTCAGGTATGTGGCAATATGTTAAGCTCCCAAATATCCTAAAATGACTGACTTCAGGCGTCTTCCTTGTGATGACTTTCTCTGGAGTAATCTTGCCCAATGCATGATGAGGAGTTCTATTTTGAACATAGACTGTCGTGTTGCATGCTTCTGCCCACAGGAATTTTGGCATATCCTGATATTACATCATGGCCCTAGCTGCTAGTCCTGTTCTTCCTTTCTGCTACTCCATTTTTCTCCGGATTGTAAGGCGCTGTCCACTCTCTTTTGATGCCCTCCTTAGCGCAAAAATCAATGAAGTCCTTATCGATATACTCTCTACCATTATCTGAGCGCAAAATTTTTATATTCTTCTTAGTCAGATTCTCCACCAGAGCCTTGAACTCTTTGAATCGACAGAAAACCTCGTCCTTGGTTTTCAGAAAATAGATGCAAGTTTTCCTTGAGTGGTCATCAGTGAAGGTGAGGAAGTACTCAGCCCTACTAAGAGCTTTAGTGGACATCGGTCCGAAGATATCTGAGTATATCAATCCTAGTACACTCTTGGCTCTGTTTTTACTTTTAGGAAATGTTGCTTTAGCATACTTTCCCAAAGCACATCCTCTGCATACATCATCTCGTTCCGTACTAAGATCCGAAGCTCTTGTTACAGTGTTCCTGAGAATTCTCAAAGCCCCATGGTGCAAATGTCCCATTCTTCTGTGCTATAGTTCATTCAAATCCTTGTCTCCATGACTGCCTATTAGTGTCATTGGTGATTCTAGTTGTAGTCTGTACGACCTGTTACTTTTGATCTGCACTTCCATTTTCTAGCTCGGGTGTTTGATGTATACTTTCTCCTTGATGAAGAAAACGCCATAGCTTTTGCCTTGAAGTTGCGACACGGAAAGTAAGTTCATCCCCAATCTTGGTACATGCAGTACATTGGTAGCACGAAACCGCTCTCCTGTTTCTGTTTGAAAAACTATGGTACTGTTAATTTGGGGTAGCATCGGATGTACTCTAACCACGAAATTTGGTGGAGAGGTTGGGGCACATGAGATCTCCAATACCCAGAAAGGGTTTGGGCAAATTCTAAATAGATTAGGAGATATTAAAATAATTAATATTTTTAATGGAGTCCCTAAGTTTAAACTTAGGGAAAATAAAATATCAATGTGTATTAATATGAATCTAAGTCACTGGATTCGTCCTAAACCCCCTACGAATCCCGAATCCAGCGAATCCGACACGATTCGGTCCAAATTCGTGTCCAAATCATATGACACGTCGTGTCCGTTTCCGACACGTCGAATCCGAGGTCGTGTCACGATTTTCAAAAGCGTGTCGCGATTTTGGGACACGTGTCTTGTTTCCAGGACTCGCTAAGCTCAGCGCGGGAAAGAAAAGGGCGTGTTTGCTCATTAATATTTTCATTTGGCAAGTGATTTGTGTTGTTGGCAAGTGATTTGTATTGTTGCAGCAAGGAGTAGAGCATTTTGGTAGCTTCATGATCAAGTCTAGGCCCTAGTATTGATATGCTATTCATGGTAATGTTAAATTCTTAAAGTAAAAGTGACATTCTCCTTAATCTTCATTTTCATCCTTTTACTTAAATTTTTAACATTACCATGAAATGACTCAGGATGTTTGAGAGTGGTTTCGGCCTCATTGGATTTCATATGGAGAAAGTAGAATTTTAGATTTCATTCAAAATCCAGCAGACTTATCAGTTTTTCAGGATTTTAGGATTGGGGGATTGCAATGTTTCCATTGAATTTTGTCATGTATTAGAGTATGGAACTCATATTTAATCGAGAGCACCAAACCAAGAGCTTCTGAATATGTCGCTCCCGCTCTCGTTTTCGCTCCCGCTCCCAAGTAACATTGTTCCTGATGATATGGGTTTGGACACCACTGTTGAGTTGGCATTGGCCAACATGGATCTCAATTATCCGGTGCTAGAGCCTGTTAGATTTGATGCCTTAGAGGGGTCAACCTCCATACCAGCAGATGCAGAGGTGACTATGGATACAGGGGAGGAGGAGGATGCAGACGAGAGCAGTGGGGACCATGATGATGGGGACAGTGATGCTGATTCTGATGCTGATTGATGCCTTGAGGCTTGTATACCTGTAGTTGTTTTATATTTTCTATTTCTATTTGCCATTGGCATTGCACCAACACGACCTATGTAACACATTTTGATTTGATGACTTAATGAGAAAACTACAATTGTCAGTGTTTTTATCTTACTATCTTGTAGTTGTAAGTTGTCTTTCAGTTATGAATTATGAATCATGATTTAAATTTTTAATAGAATTTATCATTTATGTGACCAGTACCACTGACATTTATTTGAATTTTGTATGTACTATGCATGCTAATAGCTATAGATGAAGATCTATGTTTGAAATCAATAAAGTTTGTATCATTAATTAAAATTTTGTGTAAGAAATATGATAATATCTAATTTTTAATATATATATATATATATATTTTAATAAAATAATATATAACGTGTCCTAACATGTCCTGTTCCGGGGGGTCAGCATGTCCGAATTCGACACCACGAATCTCGAATCCTACGTGTCCCGAATCCCCGTGTCAGGTGACTTAGATATGAATCTATGTTAGAGTGGTCCAAAAGACATGGATCAAGCTAGATCTAATCTTAGCCGTTGATTAGGTACTTAATCTTGACCGTTGAGATGTCAACGAGAAAAGTATAAGAGGAGGCTTGAGGGTCACTTGGAGAGTACATCAAATGATTAGTCATTGTATTCTTTAGAGCGAGGTTTGCTAAGAAAGATAGAATTAGTGATCAGGAGATGCAATTGAGGGGAATTTGAGTACAAAGAGACAGAGAGGCAGAGATAGTGCCTAGAGAGCAGCGCAGAGCTAGCCAGGGCTCACGCAGGCCATGTAGAGGCAACCGGGACAATGTTGCACGAAGCGCCCCCCCCCCACGGTTCCAAGCCCCGAAGCGTGTCCCATACGGAAGCGCCTAGGAAGCTTGGCCGGAAGCGCGCTTCCGAATTTTTTACCTCTTCCTGGAAATTCAGAAGCGTGGTACGGAAGCGCCGAAGTGCGCTTCATACGACGCTTCGGGCGTCGGAAGCGTGGCGCTTCGGAGGAGGAAGCGTACGCTTCCAGAAAAGCTTCCGGAAAAGCGTTTAGAAAATCGTTTTTTTTTTCAATTTTTTTTTTAAATTTTAGGTGAGTTTGCTTGTTGGGGGTGGGTCCACCTTGGGTTAGGGTGACGAATGAAGGCAAAAAAAATATAAATATAGCAGATGCTCCCTCATGGTAATGTTAAATTCTTAAAGTAAAAGTGACATTCTCCTTTAATTTTTCATTTTCATCCTTTTACTTAAATTTTTAAAATTACCATGAAATGACTTAGGATGTTTGAGAGTGGTTCCAGCCTCATTGGACTTCATATGGAGAAAATAGAATTTCATATCCTATTCAAAATTCAGCAGACTTAACAGTTTTCAAGAATTCAGGATCAATGGGATTGTGGCATTTCATTAGATTATATCAAGTATGAAGGTATGCGATTAGCATTTATTCAAGAGCACCAAGCCCTATATGTACCCTAGTGTTGGTGGTGTTAATTGTTGAACTCCTTTTTCACGCGACACGCCCTTAACAAAAAATTACCTTTCAATCAAGTCAAAATCATCGATCAAGCATGTTAAGCTTTTTCTACAATATCTTAAGTCTTGAATTAGGGAGTTTGATCAAAATTGGGCAATGTTGACTAATATCCCTAGACAATCGAGGTAGAGGCAAAGGCTAGACAAGAGGAGAAGAATCTAGATTCTAGATGGTTGATGCATCTAAATGGTTGATGCTCGAATAATTAATCATTAATGTACAATGGATGTTATATCTATTCTTGATTTATGCAAAAATATGCATGTTTTCATGTCTTCTACAATTAATTTGGTATTTGGATGTTTTGTTTTTGAGTATAAATGCAAAAAAATTATATATATATATATATATATATATAATTATATAATATTATATATATATATAGCAGACGCTTCAGCGTCCCCGCTTCCAAAAAACGCTTCCGCTTTGTGCAACATTGAACCAGGAGCTGCGCAAAGCCTCAAAGAGGCCAACATGACTGACGCAAAGGGCCAGAGGGTTGACGTAGGGCCTCCCAGGGCTGACGCAAACCCATCTGAGGTGACGCAGGGCCAACATGATACAAAGAGGGGCTGACACAGTCCAGATTGGGCAGATGCTGGGTTTGTAAGAGTAGTTTTGTGCTAAGGAGCTGTCGGAAGGGTTTTCCGAGGTTTCAGCCAGGGGATTTCTCTCAAACTGTGAGGTATAACTGCTAAGGAAATTCTCTGTTGGGTAGGCCAGTTACAACACCCAGATTGTACTTTGATATTGCTTAATAAGAAAACCCTCAGATAGTTGCACCAGTTTTTCCACTTTGGGTTTTTCCGGGGACATCGGTCCAAAAATAATGGTGTCAGGTGGTGTGTTTGTTCTTGTTTCTTTTAGTTGCTGATCTGTAATATGTTGAGCATGCACTGGTGTTTATTTTCAGTATTTACTTTGTAAATAACTTGTTAAAGACAAATTAACAAGTAGGTAGGAATAAATAAGAAAAAGTGCATGAAGGGTTTCTAAATTAAGTAAACTTAGAAACATCAACATGGTATCAGAGCGTGATTGCAGATCACAGGAGAACTAAAAGACATCAGCCGAGCGGAGCAATAGTAAGCAGAAAACAGTTGTCCCGAGGTGACAGAAGCTATTTCTAGCAACGCAGAAGCTAAGGAAATGTGACACAGAGCCACCCAAAAGAAGCCGGGAACTGCGTAGAGCCCTAGAGGGGCTAGCGTTGCTGACACAGGGCATCCCAGGCCTGACGCAGACCCATCCAGGGTGACGCTGAGGCAGTGTGAGGTAGAGAGTGGCTGACATAGTTCACAGAGAGGCAGTTGTTGGGGTCTAGAAGGCTGCAGGAATATTGCAGAGTGGAGCTGGTGAGGTACTGTAGTCAGAACAATAGCTGATAGAGCAGGGCCAGAGGATTTGTTACTGAGGGTTTCTAGCCGAGGAACCTGGATTAGCAGTGCAGTTGCACAAGACGATCAGAATAGGGGGCATCTCGACAAGTGGCAAAAGGATTTCCAGGAGGGAAATCAGGACTCAAAGGGAGTCCAGAAGAGAACTTCCAGACGGGAAGTAGAGACTCAGAGGAGTCGAACAGAGAACTTCCAGGAGGGAAGTAGAGGAGCATCATGGCACTACACTAGGTAAGAGACCAAGATAGATTGGACGAAGCATCGAACTTCGCAATCTGGAAGGCCAAAATCTTATCAGTGCTTGACAGGAATCGTGTCAAGAACTTCGCCTTGAAGGTTATAGTTATCCTAATCGACCCCAATGATAATGGAAAGTACGAGGAGGCGATGGTGAGGGCCAAGTGCATTATTCTTGATGGGGTCAAGGATCATGTGGTACCACATATAGCCGAGAAGGAAACGACATTTGAGATGTGGGAGGCTTTCAAGAACTTGTACCAGCATACTTATGTGCAGAGAAGAATGTTGCTCGAGGACCAGATGAGGTCGTATTAGATGAAGAAGGGTCAAACGATTGACTCCTTCCTTGAAGGACTGAATGAGATCTGAGATCAGCTGACTGCTATAGGAGCGAGACCGGATCACGAGCTTATGGTGAGGACAGCCTTGAATGCTGTTTCAGAAGAGTGGGAAGTGTTTGTCGAAAGCATCCTGGGCAGAGGGACTCTCCTACCTTGGGATGAGATGTGAGCAGCTCTTCGCCAGGAAGAGATCAGGCGGTAGTCAAAGACATGTAGCAGTAGTAAAGGGATCAAAGTCAAGCAGGAGGAGGAGGATGTGGCCCTAACATCTGAGGGAAAGCAGGAGAAGCGGAAGAAGAAAGATCTCTCCAAGATCAAGTGCTTCCACTGTGGGGAGATGGGTCATTATGCGACCTAGTGCCCAAGGAAGAAGAATAAGGGAGAGTCTTCCGAGACTAAGGCAGCGCCAACACGGGCAGAGAAGGAAGTTCTGACAGACGATGATTGTGCCATGAGTGCACACGCATCGCTTAAGCGGATGTGGGGAGACATCGAGCTGTAGTCCGATGGACTACAGGCGATGAGGGGCAGGATTCTCGAGGTACCCAGCCTCTTGGATTAGACCTTGCTATGGGAGCCTCGACGAGGAGTAACAGGGCTGGTTGGGTGGGTAGAGACAGATGCAGATGGAGCGCTAGAGGGGGCTACAGTGTAGGAGTCCCGAGATAGCACAGAGCTAGTAGGCTGCAACAGTGTAAGAGGCACAGGAGTGTTGCACCAGTGCAGGAAGGCACAAAGAGGTGTGCAATGGTGCGAGATGCAGGGAGTTGTTGCAGCAGTGCAGAGGTCAGAGAGGGAGCGGTTGTCAGCGACAGAGGGAGCTTCAACATCAGTGGGTGTCTCTAGCCCAACAGGGAGGTAAGTTGGGAGATCAGTTACTTACTTCTTAGTGACTGAGTTGTAGTGCAACAGTGGGCAGCACGATGCAGCATGACGAGAGGAGGTGCAGTGCGGATGTAGTGCTGGGAAAAAGGACCAGCAGTAGCACAGATGCAGAGGGAGCTATCGTACAGATGCAACAGTGGCAATGGTAGAACCATGGGCAGTAGTATAGGAGGCAACAGTGCAGAGGATGTTGGGTAGGAAGGCCTAGCATCAGCACAGGTACCAATGTCGGATGATCAGATTAATACTCAGTGAGGAGTATTGCTAGAGCACAGACCTCGCTAAGAGGGAGTGTTAATCTGGGGTAGCATCAGATGTGATCTAGCCACGATATTTGGTGGAGAGGTTGAGGGACATGAGATCTCCAATACCGAGAAAGGGTTTGGGCAAATTCTAAACAGATCAGGAGATATTAAAATAATTAATATTTTTAATGGAGTCCCTAAGTTTAAACTTAGGGAAAATAAAATATTAATGTGTATTGATATGAATCTGTGTTAGATTGGTCCAAAAGACATGGATCAAGCCAGATCTAATCTTAGCCGTTGATTAGGGACTTAATCTTGACCACTGAGATGTCAACAGGAAAAGTATAAGAGGAGGCTTGAGGGTCACTTGGAGAGTACACCAGATGATCAGTCATTCCATTCTCTAGAGCGGGGTTTGCTAAGAGAGATAGAATTAGTGATCAGGAGATGCAACTGAGGGGCATTTGAGTACAGAAAGACAAAGAGGCAGAGATAGTGCAGGGAGAGCAGCGCAGTAGCCAAGGAGAGTGACGCAGAGCCAGCTAGGGCTCACGCAGGGCCACATAGAGGCAGTCGGGAGCTGCGCAGAGCCTCAAAGAGGCCAGCGTGACTGACGCAGAGGGCCAGAGGGTTGACGCAGACCTATGCGGGGTGATGCAGGGCCAACGTGAGAGAGAGTGGGGCTGACACAGTCCAGATTGGGCAGATGCTGGGGTTGCAGGAGCAGTTTTGTGTTGAGGAGCTGCCGGAAGGGTTTTTTGGGGTTTCAGCCAAGAGATTTCTCTCAAACTGTGAGGTATAGCTACTAAGGAAATTCTCTGTTGGGTAGGCCAGTTACGACACCCAGATTGTACTCTGATATTGCTTAATAAGAAAACCCTCAGATAGTTGCACTGATTTTCCCGCATTGGGTTTTTCCAGGGACATTGGTCCAAAAATAATGGTATCATGTGGTGTGTTTATTCTTGTTTCTTTTAGTTGCTGATCTGTAATATGTTGAGCATGCATTGGTGTTTATTTTCAGTATTTACTTTGTAAATAACTTGTTAAAGAAAAATTAACAAGTAGGTAGGAATAAATCAGAAAAAGTGCATGAAGGGTTTCTAAATTAAGTAAACTTAGAAACATCAATAGGTACCCCTCCCTACTGGAGTACACTTTGCCTTGTTCCCCATGGTGATCTGAAAGTTCATCCTCTCCTCCTGATAATCTGAGAAACATTCCCGGATTCTCATCATATGCCAAGAGGCTCCACTGTCTATATACATACCTTTGATGATGCAGAGCTAGTCGCACAAGCCACTTCTTCTTCCAACCTGGAAGCCAACATAGAGAAATCGAGATTACTGTCTCTTATGCAATTTGCTGAAAATCTGTGCAAGTCCCTTGACATAGATGCCTCTGCATCATGGTCTCGACCCATAATTGATTTTCCCTTCCTGTCTCTAATTACTTCCTCTGGTACCATGTGAAAATTCTATCACTGCAACAACTGATTTATTTTACCTTCTTATTTCTCAATAAGTTATTTACGAAAACCCTTCAGTAAACATTAAAATAAATTCTGTTGCAGATATCACACCATAATACGGAAACAAACACATGCACAAGAATCAACACATCAACACATCAACATAGATATTTTGGGCAATTGTCCCCGGAAAAACTCAATGTGGGAAAACCGTTGCCAACTGGGTGCCAAACTGGCTTACCCAACAAAGAAAAATTCTCCAACACTTCTCCCAGTCTCAGCCTCAGGCTTGTTGGCCTCTGCACAACTCCCAGCCCCTCTGCATCAGCTCCTGCTTCTCTGCGTCAGATCTGGGCCTCTCTGCGTCACCCACGTAAACCCTCCAGTGACTGCACAGTCTGCTGCCTCTGCGTCTGCCTGAGAGGCTTTGCGTCTGCCTCTCTCACCTCTGCGCTGGTCTTCTGGTGTAGTTCCCGACTCTCTATTTCGTACCCGCTGCCTCTTGTTGCTCTCCAGACCACTAGTTCGAATTTCTAAGCTAACCCTGCTCCAGAAATCGAACTGATTGGTCTCCCTCATTGTGTTCTCCAACTGACCATCAAGGCTCTTCTTATACTTTTCTTGTTGGTCCTTCAACGACCGAGATTAAATCTCTGATCAACGGCTAAGATTAGATTTGGCTTGATCCATGACTTTTGGAACCTTCTAACCCAATTTTATATTAATACCCATTAATATTTTATTTTGGAGTTGTCTTTAGAGCGACTTTTTGGAGGCTTTTCCGGTGGATTTTTTTGGTCTAATTTCTCTAAAATCCTGCAGGAATTCATTGAAATCACAAATTTGATGGGTAAACCTGCACAGTAGAAGTGCCCGAGGTGTTTTTAGGGTGCTTAATTCATATATACAGTCAAAAAACTACTTTAAATAAACAAATCAAGGTTTCACCACAATTTTTTCTGCTGGATTCTGGCACCAGAAACTCTAAAAAGTTGCAATAAAGACAACTCCTTTTATTTTTCCTAAGTCTAACTCCAAAAAATATTAATTATTTTAATATCTCCCAAACAGGTTAGAATTTGCCCAAACCATTTCTGGGTCATGGAGATCTCATGTGCTTTAGTCTCTCCACCAATTTTCATGGCTAGAGCACATTCGATGCTACCGCAAATCAACAAGGCAATGAAAAGGGGTAGTTTTGGGTTAGATGCTGGGGTACAAGGGTAGCTAGTAAAAGGGAAGCCCACACTTGGATATATGATGTATAAGAGGGAGAAATCGTGGTACATGAGGTGCCCCGACCTTGATTTTTCGACCCTTCTTTATATGCCTTTTGCCTTTTATGGTTTTTCTTTAATTGATTGCTTGGGGCTCAAGGGGTAAGAGCATGATGTGTGAGATATAGCAGTGGATACCCCCTTTAAGGTAGGGCATTTCATTGTCCACCGAGGGTTGAGACAATCATGGGTTCCTAAATGATAAAGGAGGCTCATCTAGGGCCTGTAGGAACTAGGGTGATGGCCATGATGATGGGGTAGAGCTCATGTATTGGCTTTTGCCCACGTGCTAAATGTGGTTGTCCTGACCATCTTTTGCATTGTGTGGTACATTTTCCTATTAAATGTGGCCAATTACGCTTTTATTTTTCTTTTCAGCTGCATCAACCTCGGGGGCATCTCTCCAGGCCCAACCCAAGGTGTGGGCGAGGGGAAGGGGAAACCTAACGCTATGTGGACCCAGGTGGGAGAAATGATGAATGGGGTTATAATGAGTGGAAGGGGAGCAGGACCACACAACCAAAATTGGGGTTTCCCATGTAATACTATCCCTAAAGCCGAAGGGTCACTAAAAGAGATCCCACGGGACTAAAATTCAATGTTAACTTCCAAAAGGGGTCTAGGGGACAAGAGGACAGACCTAGCCCATTCTTTTCACCGAATCCGCCCATTAATCCATGCCTAGAAGTGTCCATGATAAGAAAACTACAATATTCAATTACCAAATGACAAGGCATACCTTTAGGTTTGGGAGGCCCACCTTCGAACATACGATCATGGCAGATGGGTGAGGGACCACATGGCTGGCTCAAGTGGTGGAGAAGTGGCACAATGAGCTAGTTGGTGGCTGCAAGGGGCTATTCGCTGCCGACTAAGGACCATCTTGGAGAAAAAAAATTCTCCTAGGCTTATCACTCACAAAATGGTGGGTAACAAAACCGACTTGATGGAGGAGGTATAAAAGACCAAATTACATAAAATATGTAATGTATCTAACTCAAAAATATATGATAATAGAGATAAACCGAGAAATAACAAGATAGAAATAACTAGAAATGCTTCTTTATTGATCAAACCTTGAAGGTAGGGCAACACCATACAATCACTCCTTAAGGAAGGAGAACACTCCACAAGGCATATGCTTGTTCATACAATAATCCTTGACATCTCTCCATGGGGAGTCTCTAGTCTCTATATAGGCCTCATACATACAATACCATGGGTCATTACCATGGTTACCTCAATACCATCTATCTAATACAATGGGCTTATTATATTATTTGCTAACTACTTGTGGTCCTTTACATGATACGGGTTAACCACTTTATTTATTACTATGGCCCATCCCATTATTACATTATTCCCTTGGGTACCTCCCTGTGTACCTCATACTATCCCCCCTAGGTATACTACAAAATATATTTTCTTTCTTTGACGTAATAATCCCAAGAAGGGTCTTGGACAAGATGACATGGACAATGACTCGTGACACAAACCCTAGAAGCACTGAATGGGTGCTTTGACCTAGAAACAAAATAAATAAAGCATGAAATCCATGCTTATAAATAATTATTTTTTTTAAATAATTATTCTTTCTCCTTTTTACAAGTACATATGAATTACATCATGTTATGATCTAGACAACAATTATGAAGACCGAAACTAGTTACATTTTCAACATGTGTTGTAATTGCGACCAGATCGATCCCTTTCCACCATTATACCCTTATCACATTCACAACACTATAGGTCACAAGTGGTGAGCAATGGGCGATGATAGAGTTTTGCAGCAGGAACTGTGATTGGATTGGTCGACACCGTCGATGTGCTTGTCTCATATCTATCACACGACAAGATTTACTGGGAGTGGGCGGTGTGTGGTGGCCTAGTGGGCAGAGTTTCTTTACTCTTGGTTCCACCCTGGTCCTTTTGGTATCATCCCCACTTACACCCATATAAAATTAAGATTTGCCCCCTGAGGTCCTGACGACATATGAATATATAATAAAGAGTTCAACCAGCTGGTTTTATGAAACTGGAAGGGTGACCATACCATGTCCACGTGCTAAGGCTTATAGCTCAAGGGCTTGAGACTCGAAACCCTTAGTTTTGACATGACAAGGGACATATTTAGCTATACATTTATTCACAGGCCTTAACAATCAATCGGATGAACACAAACACAATTTTCTCCCTTCCATCATGAACAAAATACTAGACAACATCATCCAGGCATGCATTAGATTCAGGAACACACAAGATATCATTCCAATAATGAGCATAACAATGAGCCTCATAGCTCAGACATTCATTTACATATATAACACACAAGTCTTGCACCATTTACAACATGACCAAATCATCACAACCGATACGACAATTTGCACAAGCGATTTACACTTATATATGCGATTGAAGATGGTTGGCTATTGAAGGAGGGATTTCCACTCTCCACCCAATCGTAGGCCAGCCGCAATGCAATGTAAAAGTGACATTCACCTTAATCTTCATTTTCATCCTTTTACTTTAAGAACTTAACATTACCATGAAATGACTCAGGATGTTTGAGAGTGGTTCCAGCCTCATTGGATTTCATATGGAGAAAGTAGAATTTTAGATTTCATTCAAAATCCAGCAGACTTATCAGTTTTTCAGGATTTCAGGATTGGGGATTGCAATGTTTCCTTGAATTTTGTCATGTATTAGGGTATGGAACTCGTATTTAATCAAGAGCACCAATCCCTCTATGTACCTTGATGCTAGTGACATTGGTTGTCGAACTCCTCTATCATGACCCTCCTAAAAATGTACGCATCACTCAAACAAAATCTTGACTTGACATGTTATGCTTTTTTTATCTTATGTTAATGCTTAGAGGGTGATATTAATGACAAAGATCCCTATACAGATACAGAGGTAATGACAAAGATACCTCTGGATATTAATGCTTAGAGGGTGATATTAATGACAAAGATCCTGATTTTCCAACAAAAAATTAAACATTTCTCGTGGTGGCAAGAGGCCCAAGCATAAGAAATAGATAATAGATTTACTTCTCTTTGCTAGTTTCTAGTAGCTTTAATAACTATTGACTCTTTCATATTTATTATGATATATTTTTAAACAATAAATGACAATTTAAGTTTGAAGTTGGCAATTATAACGCATTAGTAATGAATTATGAATATGATGCTTCATGAAAGTTGAAAGTTGTTTCATTTCATTTCATTTTATAACATTTCATTTCATGTTAGATATTATTTGTTGTAGTGGTTACACTTAGCTTACAAGTACAACTTTGATGATCAATGATGATAAATGTTATATATTGAATTTTGAAAGCTTGAAACTTTAAGATTGATGAGTCATGAGACTCAATATGTTGTATGTTACTATGTTACTAACTTGTGGACGTGGTTGATGAAGATTATAACTTCTAGATG
>APFE030940627.1:0-10001 GCA_000404065.3 Pinus taeda
TCCTATGTGTTGGAATATCCTAACACCCCTCAGTATTTTCAACATACATTTCGACATGTGATGGATGAGGATGATAACTTTCTTTGAGACGAATTCGACACAATGAAGATCTCCCAATTCCGAGTTGTAGAAATGGAGTTGAATTTTTGAGGTTGTGAAGTGGGATTGCACCAAATGAGTTAAGGTCGGCTTATGTTTAGTAAGCCTCTTGACAACTGGACAAGCCCATGGAGGATGTTGGAGGAAGCTCTTCTATTGTGTTTAAATAGGAGGTGATTGTGTCTCATTTAGGACGTCCATTTGTGCAACACATCACAAGATAGAAGTTCGTTATAGAAGGATAAATACTTTTGTTCTAGGCCGCAGCAAGTAAGGCATACCAATGAGGGTTTGAAGGGTTGTTTTGAGGCGATTTCAGGTGATGAAGCTACTGGAAGGAGGGTCGAGGAGCTTTGCTAGAGGGTTGAGGCAAGGAGGGATTGTGTTGAGGGAAAAGAAGGGTGGGCATACCCTTATCTAGGTTGCCGCAAGCTTAAACAACCTTGCTGTATCATGTCGTAGCTAATTGAAGGGAGGTCGAGGGGTTTGTGAAGGCTATAACAACCCAACATCACAGCTAAGGGTCATAGCCCCTCAAGGAAGGGCAACCAAATCACCTTGGAGAAAATATGGGCAGAGAAGAAGGCTGGTAAAGGGACTGTGGTGTGCCCTAACAAGGCCTAGTTTGCAGCAAATAAATTAGACCTCAAAACAGTGAGCTAAGGTATGTTTGGTAAAACATGCTTGTAGGTGTTGGATCCATGATTTGGATCAGTTTTGGATTGATTTCATTTGCAGCCTGTGGGAGCCAAGTTGAAGGCTTGATTTGGTGATCGAGAGCCTTCATAGGCGCAGATCTTGCAGTGATTGGATTGGATGCCATTGGTCTGGTGGAGGGCAATGTGTTGGATGCCAAAAGTAGCCTTAGATAAGCTATCTTGAAGTGACGAAGAGAGCTTAAGGTTGGGTGAAGGTTGGTGCCTAAACTGCAACATTTTGATGGACAAAAGTGACTCCTAAATTGGCGGATTGGAGCTCAGGGATTGGCCAACCTAGAAGAGTAGATTGGATCAGTCCGTGTACATGCAACAAAACTACCTTGCAACAGTGTTAGGTGTTAGCCCTCTTGGAGTCTATATGTGTTGTCCTTTGAAGGACTAAGGGGCAGCTAGAGAGAAGTACGAAAGCGAAGAACTGGCAGGACAAGATACGACATAGAAGCTGCAATGAAGATTGTCATTATATCTTGCATTCCATAGACTGATGTATTATTCGAAATTGGTTTAATATAATGAAGATTGGGTTGTACATTATTGTACAGTATTTGTTAAAAATTGTATATACTTGTGCATATGTGATTCACTGACAACTGCTTTATATTTTCCACTGTGCAAAGTAGTTTTTGTTGAGATTCTTGGTTTTGTAGCGTCAAAGATTCTAAGATTCTAACCTAGACCTTGTTGCTCCTGCCGCCTACACCTACCTATAGGTCAGCGAGAAAAGCCTTCAACCCCACAAGGTGTGGTTGGTGGCAGGGAAGTCAACGAAGGGGCTGTCACACTAATCCCAACTCTCTCTGTTTAAGCTATCTCCTAGGTTAGCTAAGGGGGTTGGTCCCTAAAGGAAAATTAAGTTAAAGATGTGAATTTCTAGGAGAGCGTTACAGTGTTATGGATTACTCTTAGAGATTTATAAGCAAATGTGATATGAGCAATATGACATTAAATAATTATGACAACCATCAATACATGAGCATTCAACCAATGCCTTCAAATAAATTGCTCTAAAATGAGATTAGGTTTGCTTAAATGAGATGAAATGCTTTCAAATGGAAAGCAAAAGTAATCCTGAAAGTGAAACAAGAAACTGTTAGCACAAGATACTATAAATGCAAGATAGAAGAATGATTTTAAAATAAACAAACTTATGAATCAAAGCATGTGAAACTATCTTACCCAAAAGGAAACAATTAGTAATCTACCTATGAGAATGTAAAAGAGATGATAGAAAAAAAACTCAAATGTTAGACCAAGATGACAACATGAAATTAAGTCTTCAACGCAAAAATAATTGAACTTGAAAGTGAAATCAACCATTCATGACACTATGCAATTAAGTTACTAAGGTAAGCCAATTTCCAAGTACAGGAAAATTAAACTTGTTGCAAAATTAAGATATTACAATGCTTGCATTCAAAGAGCTTCTTGAAATGAGATTTGCATGTGAGACTTTTAACCATCAAGATAACAAGAAATTTAAGAAATTTTCAAGTAAAGTAAATGTGATGAAATGGTGCTCTTGGTTTATTTTATTAGTTAGCTTTAAAAAACAAGACTGCAATTGAACTCAAATCTTCCGACCTCACCCTCGCCCAAAGATTTGGAGCTCACAGTGATGAGTCAATAGAGGTAGAGGGTCTCTAAAATGTCTTATTCATCCAACTTAAGTTGGAGGTAAGTTTTAGTGATGCTTGGGGCATGTAAGTAAATTAACCAAACAAATGAAAATTAACTTCAACTTGAAATGTACTTGCTTGACATGAAATAGAATATTATTTTATGGAGAAAATTTGTCCAAATACTTGATGCATGCACGATTTGTTTAATGATGAAGCATAAGTAAACTTGGAACTATGTTCAAGCCAAATATGACCAAGTAAAAAGTGCTTTCATGCAAAAAATTTGAACTTGTTATGGACTTGAAACATGTAAATCAAACTAAAGAGGACGTGGAATGAGTGCAATGCATGATTGTGTTAATTACCTAATTAAATGAGGCATGCAAATAAAATAGATCAAAGATCAAGCCACCAAGTCTCTCCCAAAAGTGGAGAGATAGGGATACCAATGGGTAAAACCCACGCTCCCAAAATTAGGGATTCTATTAGTTTTTACAAGAAGGAAAAGACAATGAAGTCTTCTCTAAATCCAAGGAAAGTCTTAACAATTTGGCTTCAAACCATAGGCTTTTTCAAGATAAAAATTTCTGCAATTTGAGACACAAATAGGCTCAACAAAATTCAGAAATTTTGAAGGAGGAGAAGAGAGGATAAACCTCCTCTATGGCCACGATGAATAGAGAGAAATAGAAGCCCAAAATGAGCGCAACCTCCCCCAAGAAGAACTCCGCTTTGTCTAAGAAAAAACTGGCCTAAAAGCGGAAGTTGTCGCTAAATTCGAGCCCCAAGGTCCTGCATGCAAACTTGTAAGTAGTTTTTTTATGATGAATCCCACAAGTAGTTGCAAGAGAACAAGTTAGAAATTGCTACATCAACACAACAAATATTAGCTCAGGAAAACTACAAAATATGTTACAAAATAATCTACAAGAGACTAGGCCAAAGAGTATGAGCAAACTCTTCTCTGACTAGCCATGACTTGGCTCTTTGAAATAGCCAAATATTAATAAACAAGTGCAATATGTAAAAAATAAAATTATTTTAAGTTTCATATTTTGATGCAAGAAATAATAGCTTTAAGAAACATGAAAGAATCCATGCAAGACAAAAATAAGATATAGATGAGACTTTGGAGTTCAACACATGCGGGTTCTTCTTAAATATTTTTCAAGAATGGGTTGATTCCTCCGAGAATTTCCCCTCACGCTTGAAAAGTTTGACCAAAGAATGATTCCTCTACAAAACTTCACCACAAATCATTAAATCCACATGAAATTAAATAAGTGCAATGGAAAGAGTTCTTAGAGATACATCTAACATCCACTAGAAGATTTCTTTTCCTAAAGAAAATAAGTAATTCTTATGCTAATATGAGATAGATGCATACTAACATAATTTGAAACAAGCATGAAAGAAACAATGACACGAGGAAATAAGTAGAAGCATAACAACAAGTCAAGAATTTACCACATATGAAAAGAGAAGAACACCATCATGATTTACCCCAAAGACTGTTGTATTATATTGCAGGCAGTGAATACAATTCCGCAGTGTCTCCTCAAACACAATAGCTTGTATTACCTGATATAATATGAGAGCCCATCACCTCATTGTATAGAGAGTTGGGAGAAAATCCCAAGGAAGAATGCATGTGAGAATTGAACTTGGAGCAAACCCCAAGAAAGAGCAAGTCGAGTTCCAAGTGGAGATGATAGAGACACTAATGCAAATCGAATTCCTCAAGTGGCACCCAAGGAAATCGAATTTTGTATATGGCATAGTACACATATCCATGAATGAACCAAAGCAATGAGATAACTACGGTCAAACCAAATCAAACTCGAACCAAGTGTTGCCATCTCATATGATGATCCCAAAGATGCTCTTCGTAGATCCCAGGAACTACGTGATCTCCTCCAAGTGAAACTTGTAATTCTCCACAGTGAAGTGCTAAGTGTAGAAGCACTCGAGCTAACAATGAGAGAAGGCCCCACGAAATCTTCAATCTAAATATTCCATAGAATATTCCTTTAGTACATGAGTTTCTCTAATAAATTTGATTTTCCACATGTGCAACTGTTGCTTTATCTCTGGGAAATTCAATTTTGTGAAATAATGATGTATTTATGATGCAGTGTACTCAATCATCATCCACATGTCCATTGAATCAACTCTTTGACTTAGGATAATTTCCAAGTCATTCTGTCACATGGAATAATTTATTTCTCTTTATTTTATTTAATTCTAGCCTAATTAAATGCCACAATTTCCACTAAACTTATGAAATGTGGGTTTTGAGGGTCCAAAACACATTATTAACCTTCAAAGTGTGTCATAGTAGAAAGTTGAGGGTAAGAAGTGTAATTTTTATTACTCATACCCCATACAACTTCTCTAGAGTACACTTATTACAATTTAAATACAATTTTATTTACAATTTTAGACCTGTGGAAAATCCAAAAAATTAAAAAGTGACTACCTAGACTTAACCAAATTCCACAATTTTTTTTGTGTGATCTAGTATGGTAATTTACATCGACTCTAGACACTAAGATATGTTAGGAGCTCAACTTTCAAATCGTCACCCCGACTTTGGGGTAAAAAATGAGTGGAAAAACCTAGAAAATTATCCGCCTTTAAAAAATAATGGATAATTAACTAGATAAAAAAACACTCCAAAATGTACTCGTTTGCTAATCGATAACCAACATCCTAGGCTTATTATAGACTCAAAACTCATCATTACTAGTATCACTTATTACAATTTTCCTCAGGATGTGGAATTTGGGTACAAGAAAGATGACGAAAAATAGAAGTAGAGTTAAAAAACTCTGTTGACCGGTGATATTTGATGGTACAAGTGTCCTTTGTTACATCTTTGGGCATGGAGTCTTCATATAATCATCAAGTGCCACTCTAGTGGGCAACAAACCCAAGATTGTGGAAATTCAATAATAGGTGCAAGAGTGAAGCAAAGCATATGACAAAAGGACTTTCCCAGAATCGTGATTTGTGTTGAGAGATATTGTACTAGATGAAATCCAAGCTTAGACAGAGCTAGTATATCGGCAAGTTCGAAGTATGCCTTGATTATGCCAAAGAAAAGTCAATAATGACTTCCAAATGGATCTACAAGATATAGTGTGCAACAGATGACAACTGTGATAATTCTATTACTGCAACCACTGATTTATTTTAGCTACTTATTTTCCAATAAGTTATTTACGAAATCCCTTCCATAAATATTAAAATAAATTCTACTGCAAATATCACACCATTATACAAAAACAAAATACATGCACAAGAATCAAACACATCAAAACAGTTATTTTTGGACAATTGTCCCCGGAAAAACCCAATGCGTAAAGCTGGTGCAGTAAAGGAGGATTTTATTAATCAGCTTTTCTTGAGTACAACTAGGGTGCCAAACTGTCTCACCCAACAAAGATAAATCTTCTGGCACCTCCCCTAGGCTCAATGTCAGTCCAGCTAGGCTCTGCGCAACTCCCAGACCTCTTTGTGTCACCCACGCAGGCCCTCCAGTCACTGCGTAGTCCAGTTGCCTCTGTGTCTTCCTGAGTAGCTCTGTGTCTACCTCTCTGACCTCTGGGCTGGTCTCCCAGTATATCTCCAACTGACCCTCAAGCCTTCTCTTATACTTTTCTTGTTGATAAATCAACAACCGAGATTAAGTCCCTAATCAACGGCTAAGATTAAAATAGACTTGATATTCGTTTCTTAAAAGCTTCTCATTCTTATCTTTATTAATACCCATTAATATTTTTATTTTCCTAAGTTTAGACTTACGAACTCATTAAAAGTATTAATTATTTTAATAACTCTTCTTCCGGATGGAATTTTCCAAAACGATTTCTGGGTCTTGGACATCTCATTTGTTTTAGCTTCTCCATCTCATTTGTTTTAACCGACCCTGGATCCTCTGTCTGGCCTCTGGATCTAAGAATGGTTTTCTCTCCAACAATTCGAACTGCCCTCTCTGAAGCTACTGCGTAAAGCTCTACACTGTCTCATTGGGATAACTTGGCTCTCTTGTTGCTGCCTCTCTGGATCTAGAAAATTTCCTCTGGATCGCTGTTCCTACCCCTCACTTACTGCTTCAATCTCTGGCTCTCTTCGGAAACTGATTGTTGCTAGTCTAGAAATCGATCTGCCAAGAAATCGAACTGCTTAAGTGTCTCCTCCATCACCACATCGATCTCCTCTTATATTCCTCTGTTAGAGCACTAATGGCCAAGATTAAAACATAATCAATGGCTAGGATTATTTCTAGATCAATTCGTGTGAGTTTCTAGATGATTCTCACCTTGAATTAATTAATACTAATTAATTAACTATATTCCCTAAGTTTAGGGTTAGGAAATATTTAAAAACTGGTTAATAATCTAATTAAGTCATTTCTAGGCAGAATTTCCAGAAGGATTTCTGGGTTTTGGAGATCTCATGTACTCTAGCCTCTCCACAAAATTTCAAGGCTAGAACACATCCGATGCTAGAAAAACTAACAAATCTCTGCAGATGGATAACTCGATTTTCCAAGGAACTAGCTCTCCCTCTTGCTCGATGTGTCTATCTCCATCCCCATTGATTTGCTCTTATAATCCCTCGTTGGATCACCAACGACCATGATTAAATCATTATCGATGACTAAGTCATCTTAGACTCGATCCATGTGAGTCTCTAGAGCTTTATCGATCTTTCTCAATTAATTGTTGTTAATTAATCAATTTTCCTAAGTTAGACTTAGGCATTTTTTAGTTATTGATCAATCAACTTAATTGAGCTATCTCTAGGTGTTTTCTCCTAAAACCTTTTTTGGGTTTTGGAGATCTTGTGCTCTTTAGCCTCTTTGACATAAGTCGAGACCCGAACACTTGTCTGATGCTACAAAAACTAACAAGAAGCTGATTGATACTTCGAATTTTGGTCCATGGAAGGAAAGATTGGACATTACTTTTGAAAAACATGATGTACTGGAATATATAGAAGGCGAGGTAGCAGAACCACCAGAAAATTCAAATGTTCTTGTTAAGGCCAGATACAAGAAAAGAGAATTTAAGGCTAAGAAGATTATCTTTGATTCTCTTGGAGACCATCTCATCACCTATGTCTCCAAGCTGAAGAAATCTAAGGAAATGTATGACAAGCTGATTGGAATGTATCAAGTAAACAACTTGAGTCAAATCCTTGAGTAGAAAAATCAACTCAAGGACAATAAGTTGAACAGAGGAGAGACCATTCAAGCATACTTCATGAGGATATCTAAAATTAAGGATCAATTGTCAACTGTTGGTGAAATTGTTTTTGATAAAGAGTTAGTACTGATTACATTTGGAGGTATTTCTCTAACTTGGGAAACTTATTATTACTACCATCAACAACAATGATAAGTATCCCACATTTGATGAGCTCCTGTGAAAGTGCAGTCAAGAAGAGGCCAGAATGATTGCCAGAGGAAGAATTCACAACATGAAGAGAGAGAACCCACTGCCTTTGTTGTCCAAGACAAGAAGCAGAAAGGAAAAAAAGGTCATCTCTTTTTAAGAAATCCTGCTACCAGACCCAACAATTCCTATAAATGGAACAAGGACTTATCAAAATTTCAATGCTACAATTGTGATAAGCATGGCCACTATGCCCATGATTGTCCAGAAAATAGAAGTGCGACAAGATCCAACCCCAACAATCATAGCAAAAACATTAGATCTGATTATAGAAGAAGAAGAGAAGCTCTTGCTATTCATAAAGAAAGCTACTGTTCTTCCAAGATCTCAAGGAACCCAAGGTATGTTAACAATGCAGCCGAAACACAATCACAGTACTTTCTCGTTTCTGCTCTTTCTAGTTCCTCTCCTCCAGATTCTTGGTGATAGCTAGTTGGTTGATAGTGGTGCTTCAAGATGCTTTATTGGTTAGAAAGAAGTTCTCTCAAATATGTTTGAGAGGGAGACAAATCTGAAAATTATACTTGGAGATAATTCTACATATCCTATAAAGGGATTTGGTCTTGTTTCTTTTACTTGGATCAAGGTAAAACTATATCTCTTGAAGAAGTTTTGTATGTACCTGGTTTGAAAAAGAATCTTGTATCTATATCTGCCTTGGAAGAAAAATGAATGCAAGTTTCTTTCATAAATGTTAAAGTTCTCACTTGGCCAATGAGATCTAGCATGATATATGCCTTCACTCTAGGATCGAGATTTGAAGGTCTTTATAAAATCAATGGAAGACCAATCCATGCACTAATTCATGATAGTAATGTTAATTATGGGCAACTAAGGAGAAATTCCCTAGCCCACAATTTGATTATGCTTCAAGTAATTAAATAAAAGGAATTTTATTTTTGGTCCTCAATCTGGCTTCAAATTGGAGGGAAAATTATTAATTTGAAAATTCAAAATTTGCCTAAGTCGGCCTCAAAATGGTTAAGTCAACTCGCCCAAGAGTCATGACTTTTCACCCATGGAAATAAGTATATATATACCATTAAGTTGATCTCCAAAAGTGCACTTAGGATGATACAATCAATTTTGATATTTTTCGGATATATTTTCTCTGAGAAATTTCATAAGGATTTGAGGTTTCACAAGTCTACTGTCTCGCATATGGCTACAGGTCTCTCTCTCTCGCTCAACTATAGGAATTTCGATTGTCTCTCTCGGAGTTGCTACAGGACAAGGCTCTCGCTCTCTAAGAAGTATCTTTGTTCTTGCTCTTTGTATAGAACCTTTGTAATGGCTACAAGACTCTTGCATTGTTGATCTTTTGAAAATTTCACCACTGAAATTCTATTGCAACAAATGGAATTAATTCTTTTAAATGTAAATAAATTATGCAGTTTATTGCTACGACAACCACGAATTAATTGCACTACAATCTTCACAAATAAAAAATATTGTGGAAGATAAATTGGAAACAGAGAAAATACTGGCACACACACAAAAATATGACACTGTTATTTTTGGACAAAAGTCCTTGGAAAAACCCAATGTGGGAAAACCAGTGTAGTGGCTGAGGGTTTTTATTATTAAGTAGCAATGACAAATTTTGAGTACAATTGGATGCCTAAACCTAGCAATCCTACATAGAAAATATTGGCAAAACATATTATTTGGAATTTTCCTCACCCCACAGGCAATCTGGGCTCCGACTACCAGCTCCAAGTGAGCTGCCCAAATTGGCCTGCACAGAACTTGTGTCACCCTAGCACAGAACTAGAATACGCACTACCTAGAATAACTGCTAATCAAGCCGTCCTGTTTGCTACAGACTGAGAAACTTCCTCTCCGGCAATCTGGGAAATCTTCCTGACCTCTTGTTAAATTTAAGATTGATCTATGTTGTTTCAATTACTTTAACCCAATTCAATTCTTCAATTAACAATATTTCATAAATAATTAATATTTCCAATCATCCATAGTAATTAAAGATAGAATAGTAAATGCAATGACAAAGGAGACAAGCAACACATCAACAAGAGACACCAGATTTTCGGTCAATGACCAGGGAAAAGCCCACTACGGGGGAAATCCTTTGTAATTCTTCT
>APFE030940631.1:2060-94287 GCA_000404065.3 Pinus taeda
GAAAAACACTTGGTTTCTCATAGAACAATGCATGTTTAGAGAAGGATTGCTCTTAATTGTCTTGTTTGTCACTAGAGAGTCTTAGACTCCTAGGGAGGTTAGTTTTGTCAGCAAAAATAACTTTTTCCGCATGACACTCCCTCTATTAGGGTGATTGGGTCCAACAACATCTTACTGGCCTTGGAGTTATTCCATGGCCCAACTTTTTCCTATCCTCTTGGACACTTGATATGGAACGACACTTTCTATGAGTCTGCTCTATGCTACTCTATCTTCTTGTCGATTTCTTCCTATGTTTCGAGCGAGGGTGACCTCGGACCTTTTTTAGATATGTGCTCTACCCCACCTGTCTGATCTTCTACCTGCTGTGTGGCATCGCACTCTTCCTGGGCCTTGGCATCGGCCTCCTTTCTTTGCTTCTCAGCCAACTGCACCATCTTGAGCTTGGCCTCATCCTTTTTGCATTGCGTGGTGGACTTGCTCAATTCCATAGCCAAGTCTGAGGCAGTGCGCCACTCTACCAATCAGCGATCAAGAACTGCATCGATCGTGTCATTAGTTGCCAAGTAAGGCATGTCATGCCACTTCTACTCAAGGTCCTTCTGTGCCCTGATTGATACACGTTGAAATTCTACCTTGAACTCCACGGACTCCTGCAATTTGGAAAAATCCCTAGGCAACAATTGCGACTTATGATTGATAGCCATGCATATATTCATTTCCATCAAGATCCAAAATATCTTGCTATCCTTGATGCACTAAGCATCCTTGGTCACCCACAACAAAGGGTACTTCACCACTTCTGGTAGGTTTGGCATGACTGAGGGGAATTGACTGTCTTCAGGCAGCTCCCAGGTTACCAGTACAATGGACAACAAGAGCCACACATAGTGGAAGGTCTTGCTGAGCTCATGTGCCACACGGCAGTTCACGAGGAACTCACCGTAGAGATAATGCACCCACTTAAACTGAACTCCTTATGCACATTGGGCTACTGGAGCGACGACAGGTGTCGGCACTTCATCTGTGGGACAATTTTGCATAACTTTTCCTGCCAAAATCTACATGGCCACCTTGACCACAAGATCACAGATACTCGAGATGGCATAGCCTCGTGACTTCTTCATGAGCTTGAATTTCTCCTTCATGGCCTCCACAAGGGTATGCTTGCCACCTTTTCTGCCAAACATCATGGCCATTTTTTCCCCTATATATGGTAGCCATGTGATCCTATGGATCAACCTATTGGTGATGAGTATTGACTCCTCCAGCCACAGACGCCCATCATGCACCAAGCATAGCAGCTGCTTGGTTACCAATAATGTAATGGGTGTGTGATTGTAGTGCAACACCCATAGCAAGTTGTGCCAACCTGCCTTGTCTACACCCTTGAGCCACTTACGCAGTTCCAAGGTAGTCATCCCAGTGGTTGTATGAACAACACGGTGCATTAGTTGTTCTATCACCAAGTGAGGGAACTTCTTAGTGTCAGCTAAGTCCCAGTCTTCCAATTTCAACAACAAAACCCACCCCAAGCATGGTCCTTCAAATACAATCTCATTTAGCAGCAGAGGTATGTGCAAGGCGAGCTTGCTTTTTTTAATGTCCTTCAGTACCTTGGTCTTGCCCTTGCACAGAGGGACGTATTCGAGCAACTTAGTAATAGGCTCAAAACCCTCGACTTCAATATCCTCCACTTCCACCCCCAAATCCTCATCATCCATCGGGATGTCCTCAATCTCTTGCTCCTCCAACTCCAAGTTAATAGTTTTTCCCTTTTCCTATCTGGTGGACTTGTCCTTCTGTGGCTTTCTTCTAGGTGATGCGTGCACTAGTATTGCAACATGATCCAAGATCTTTTGCTTATAGATGTATTAAATAATTACATGCATAAATTGTAGCTTAACCATAGAAATTTAATGTGCACATGAGAGAAGAGGAGAAACACATAAAATCATGAAAGAAGACAAGAGACTTGATAGTGGAGTTCGTCCAATTTGGACTACGTCTCCAGGCCCTGCTTAATCAATGGGGATGCCTTCACTCATTAAGTGGCATGATAAAGAACAGTAAAATCATCATTTACAAAATGCAGTCATATACCTCCATTATGGAAAATGGCCGAAAAATGGAGAGCTTTGTTGCAAAAACTGGCGTCACCATTGATTTCCTGTCACTGAGAGGTGTAAAATTGATATAAAACTTTCCCAATTCTAACACTGGACCAAAACTGACCCCCTAGAAAATGTGCTCAGGCAAGGTTCTACCCCCTGTCATAGGTTTGCTCACGGTTCCACCACCTGCAATACATTTTCCTTGAAATGCGTGCGCACTCTCTCCTCCTCGACGCACTGTGCATAAGTGTTTAAATGTAAATTGGTGGGTGGATAAACCAAGAAGGACCATTGGGCAGAATGGCAAACATGGAAATTTGTTGACGAGGGGTCGAGGAATCAAATCTTGCCCCTCTTGAATTAACCTGCATATTTTTTTAATGGTTTAATATGGGCAACAGTTCCGCTGTTTTTGGGTGGCCCGTGCCCCATTTCCACTGGCACTTTTGTATTAATGGTGAGGTGGAGAGGGCAGCAGGGTTGACAGCCCATGCACCCACCATATTTAATATGTTGGTTCCATTGGGTATGGGGGGCGATGGGGTCATGGCCGCCCACCCCACTATTTAAATATAATCTATATGGTGGTTCCGAGGGCAGCGAGGTCATGGCTGCCTACCCCGTACTTTATATATATATATATATATATATATCTATATATATATATATATATATATATATATATATATATATATATATAAATATATATATATATATATATATATATATATAAAAAAATAACCACCGCCCCTTTTGGAATTTTCTAGAACCTTAGGCGATAGAAGACAAATTAATGGACCCACAATTTGGCTTGGAAAACTGGCCAGATTCCAGTGCTGGATTCTTGCCAATTTGCTCTTCCTTAAGCCTGCCACATGGGTAAGTTAACCCACAACTTTGACTTCTTCTATCTTCTTCATATGGACTCAGATTGGAGTGTCGTTCGCACCGTTGGAATTAGGGCGACGAGCATTTCGATCTAATGTCAAGTTAATTGACTTTCTACCACTTTGAATTTTGAGAATTTTTCATGCCCCTCATGTCTGGAGATCCATCTGGCTCAAACCTTCCCATTGAGGAGCTTTTGGACCACCAAAAGCTTTATCATTCAATTAGTGAGGCAATTGTTCCCTCACTCTTTCTTTTTCAAGCCATTCTGGCTTGCTAGGTGCATCCCCTTGAAACCAACTCGCAGGTATTCCACATCTCCCCATCATGAAGTTTTGGTCCTTCTATCAAGGATGATATATTAAAGAAAATCATCGAGATACTCTACTAAAAGATCATCTACTGTAGGAACTGATCCCACCTCTTCGGTGTCCATAATCAATGGTGGCTCATAAAGCCTTAAGTTTTCTACATTCACTATGGAGTACATTTGCATATATGTCAGCAAATCGAGATGAAAGGCATTGTTTCCAATATTCTCCAAGATGGTGAATGGACCATACTAGATTGGTCGCAACTTATTCCCTTCTCCCTTCATTCTATCCTTATTGATATGGAACCACACTTTGTTTCCCACTTGAAATTGATGGTCGACTCAGTGTTTGTCATATCGAGCCTTGTACCGAGCTTGGCTTTTCTCCAACTGCTTCTATACTACTTGGTGAATCAACTCGATCCAGTGAATGAACCATTGCACTTTGTCCCTATCATCATATCCACTGGAGTCATCTTCCCTTCCGAAGACTGTATCAAAAGGATCTTTGGGTAGGTAGCCAAAGCATGTCTCAAATGGTGAACAATGCGTAGATGAGTGCACTGATCGATTGTAAGAATGTTGCACATATGGAAGATGATCATCCCACAAATTAGGATGTTTTCCACAATAGCCTCACAAAAAGTGTACCACAATGGGGTTGACAACCTATGTTTGTCCATCAGTCTGTGGATGAAATCTCGTTCTTCTTTTCAAATTGGTGTCCATCATCTTCTACAAGCTAGTCCAAAACTCTCTGAGAAAGCGAGAGTCCCGATCTAACACAATCGATATGGGTAGCCCAAAATAGACCCAAACATGCTGAAAGAAAAGATAAGCAGTCTGCTCAGTAGTGATCTTCTTTTTACAAGGCATTAAAACACACATCTTACTAAAATAGTCATTAACGACATACAAATAGTCATGACTTTTTCTAGACGAAGGCAAACCTCCTACAAAATCCATCGACACACTTTCCCATGGACAACTCGAAATAGGGAATGGTGTGTAGAGCTCGAATTTTCTATAGGAGGGATTTGATACATAACACATCACACATCCCCTTACATAGTGAGTCACAATGTTCTTCATATGAGGCCAAAAACAAAATCTTTGTACATGACACAAAGTTTTTCAACACCAAAATGACTGGACATAAGGGAGGTGTGGGTCTCCCAGATTGCATGTACCCTTCCCCCCATGGGTATGCACAATTTTCCAAGGTGATACAATGGCTTCCCATGCAAGTGATAGTTGTCCACCTGTGAACCATGGGTTAGGTTTGTATAAATCTCCTTAAAGTCATCATCATTAGCATATTGTTCAGCACAACTTTCAAATGATAATAGGCATTGTGCAAAATAAAAGAACCAGAAATAAGAGGGCGAGATAGCATATTGGCCACTTTGTTGCTAGTGCCCTTTTTATACTTTATTACCATATGAAACAGCTAAAGAAAACTCATCCACTTGAAATGACGAGATTGTTGCAACTTGCTTTGTGACTGAAGATACTACAAGGGCTGATGATCTGTATGGATGATGGTCTCCTTGTCGATCAGGTAGTGTTTCCACTTTTTCACACTCTGGACCAAGGCATATAACTCCTTGTCATAAGTGGGATAGTTTATCACAGTCTGAGAGAATTTCTTTGAATGGTAACATATTAGTTTCTTTTGTTGCATCAGTATAACTCTCGTGGCATATCCGCTGGCATCTGTCTCAATCTCGAATGGCTGATGGAGATCTGGTAAGGCCAATACTGGTGCGGTTTTGATCTTTTCTTTTAATGTTTTGAAGGACTTATGTTACTTCCCCCCCATTGAAAGACTTTCTTTAGAATTTTCATTGTGTGTAAAGGTGCTGCAATAATAGAGAAATTGGAAATAAATATCCTCCAATATTGTACTACACCCAAAAAGCTACGAACCTCAGTTACACTAGTAGGCTTAGGCCAATTTACAATTGCTTCAACTTTAGAAGGATCATTTTTTAAATGACAATGACCAACAATATGACCTAGGTAAACCAAAGAGTTTTTCCCAAACTCACACTTTGACAATTTTACATAGATTTTTTCTTTTTTACAATACATCAAGCACTTTATTTGCATGGCATACATGTTCGCTCCAACTTTTACTAAAGACAAGAATATCATCTAGATATACAAGAACAAATTCATCAATGAAAGGCCTAAAGAGATCATTCATGACCCTCATGAAAGTGGTTGTAGCGTTGTAAAGTCTGAATGGCATCACCATCCATTCAAACAAACCTTGTTTTGTCTTGAAGGTGGTTTTCCACACATCATACTCTGCAATTCGGACTTGGTGATAACCACTACGCAAATCCAATTTGGTGAAATAGATGGCATTCTTTAATCGATCTAGTAAGTCATCAATGCATGTAAGAGGGTAACGATTTTTCTCCGTGATTTTGTTTAGTGCTTAGTAATCCATGCACATCCTCCATGTCCCATCTTTCTTTGGCACTAATACATTCAGTGATCCACATGGAGAAGTGCTTGATCCGATGACCCCTTGGTTCAATGGTTCCTACAGTTGTTTTTTGATCTCCTCCATCTCAATAGTCGACATCCTGTACATGCCAATATTTGGTAAAGGAGCTTCATGCTGCAAATGGATCTCATTTTGGATTTCCCTCTTCGGACATAATCCCCTCAGTTCCTGAAACATCTCATCATAGTTAGAAATTAATTCACGTAATTCCATTTTATGCACATGATCACAACCATGGAAAGCATTGGATAATTCTACGTCTTTCCCCCTTACAACCATAAGCATGCAACCCTTACTGGTATTCACCAACCTCTTCATTCATCCTGCACTTACAAGGTTGGCATTGATTTTAGTTTGATGAGCCCTTATAATTTATTATACTCCATCTTCTGTGATTTGGTATTTGATTTCATGACGGAAGATGATTGCTTTTCTATCATATAGATATGGACTCCCTAACACCATGCCATAGATATCTAATTGTATCACATCAAGTTCTACCTCATCCACTAACTTTGAAGGGATCACAAATTTAACCTTGCACTGCTTAGTTAGATTCAATTTTTCTTTATCATGTATCCATCCAAGCAGGTAAGATTTTGGATGTGGCTTGGTTTTTGAGCCTAGATTCTTTACCAAAGACTCTGAAATTAAATTTTCTTGGGTCCAGGATCAAATAGAGTTTCAAATTTGTATGATTTATGACAACTCTAATATGAAATAACTCAATTCTCTTTCATTCATTAGGAAGAGACTCATCTACTAAACTAGTGTCGTCATGTGATTCAGAATTAACATGAGGTGTAAGAGTACCTTTTGTTCCTGCTCTTGTGATCAATGCTTCATCTCTGGAGTCGGATCCAAGGTCTTGCTACATAGTTACCACTGTCTTCTGCTTGCCTTTTCCTCCATACTTCTTTGGTCTCTTTTCCAAGTAAAATTTCCAACAATGATTGTCATCATGACCTTCCTTTTTGTAGTGAGTGCAATAAGGCATTTCTCCTTCATCCTTCTTGGTTGATGTCGTCCTCTTCTCCTTTCCTTTCCTTTCACTTTGGGTTTCCCATTTGGAGGTTTGAAAGGTGGTTTCTTAAAATGATCATCTCTTTGAATTTTTCCCCTGTTCTCAAGATGAATGGCCTTTACATTGGCTGAGTCAATAGTAGTTGGTTTAAACAATAATAATGAATGTCTAATGTAACTATGTAATGATCCAATATACTTAGTTACTACTTTAGGTGAGTCAAGTGCAATGCCCAAATTAAGTGCTTGTTTTCTAAACTCCTCAGTAAAGCTTTGAACATCTTGACCTCTGCCTTGCCTTAAGTATTGCAAATCCATTAAGGATTTTTTCTTATAACCCAAGGGATAAAATTGTTCCTTTAATGAAGAAATGAAACTAGGCCATGAGGAAAAAAGATTACCCACACTCTTACTGCTTCGCAATTTTCTCTCCCACCAAATGAGAGAGGTGCTACTCAGCTGAAGAGAGGCCAGATGGATCTTTTCCTCGTCCTCTTCGATCTAATAAATTGTGCAGTAGATTTCAATTTTCCTAATCCAGTTATTAAGCTTTTTTGCATTACTTTCACCATTAAACATGGGAAGATCCAATTGACATCTAATTTAATGAAAGGTTTCTTAGATGCATCCCTTGAGTTTTTATGATGATGGTGATGAGAGGAATAAGAACTTTCACTCGTGGAATTTAATGAAAGGTTTCTTAGATGCATCCCTTGAGTTTTTATGATGATGGTGATGAGAGGAAGAAGAACTTTCACTCGTGGAAGGAGAAGGAGGGGGTTTTTCTCCACCATTTCCAAGAACTGAACCTTGTTCTTCTATATTTATCTCTTCTGCTTTCTCCAACCTTGAAAGAAACTGACCGACATTTTCTACCATTGTATATAAGGTTTTATGGAAATTATGCTCCTCTTCATGATGAGCCACTTCCTCTGCCATGTTTCTCCTTCGATGTGCACACCCTACTTCGGGATCAAAAGACTTTAGTTTCCCTTCGCCTCTTCGGAACATGTTTCTTGTTAGCATACAAACTTGCAATTCACATCTACAAAGACGTGCTATGATACCACTTGATCCAAGATCTTTTTCCTATAGATGTATTAAACAATTACATGCATAAATTGCAGCTTAACCATAAAAATTTAATGTGCACATGAGAGAAGAGGATAAACACATAAAATCATGAAAGAAGACAAGAGACTTGATAACGAAATTCATCCAATTTGGACTACGTCTCTAGGCCCTGCTCAATCAATGGGGAGGCCTTCATTCATTAAGTGGCATGAGAAAGCATAGTACAATCATTATTTACAAAAAGGATTCTTATACCTCCATTTTGAAAAATGGCCAAAAGATGGAGAGCTTTGTTGCAAAAACTAGAATCACCATTACGTTCCTGCCACTGAGAGGTGCAAAATCGATATAAAACTTGCCCGATTCTGACACTAGACCAAAACGGACCCCCTGAAAAATGTGCTCAGGCAAGGTTCATGGTCGCAGGGTCATGGCCACCCACCCCACTATTTAAATATAATTTGTATGGTGGTTCTGGGGGTGGCGGGGTCATGGCCACCTGTCTCGTATTTTTTATATTTTTTTAAATAATTAACCACCACCCCTTTTGGAATTTTCCAAAATCTTAGGCGCTAGAAAACAAATTAACAAACCCACAATTTTTCCTGGAAAATTGGCCAGATTTTGGTGCTAGATTCTTACCAATTTACGTCCTCCTTAAGCCTGCCACATGGGTAAGTCAACCCACAACTTTGACTGCTTCTATCTTCTTCATACAGACTTGGATTGGAGTGTCATTCATACCGTTAGAATTACGGGGCAATGAGCACTTCGATCTAATGTCAAGTTAATCAACTTTCTGCCACTTTGAATTTTCAGCCTTTTTCAAGACCCTGGTGTCTGGAGATCCACCTGAATCATAGCCTACTTGCCCTTCTTATCCTTCACACTCTCCTTGGTTTGGGTAGGCATCGGTCAAGGCATCCGTGGTGACTTGGGGACTTTAGCTAGGACCTCTGCAACCTCTGGAGCAACTCCCTCTGCCTCCATAACAACTTTTGACATAGCCCCCTCGGCTGTCACTACTTTGGCATTCATAGCTTCTGATCCTTGGATAATATCATGGATGTAATTGTGGTTAGACTCTAGAAATCTATCAAATTCTTGTCAATCAAGAAATTCTTCGAAAAATGTGTGGTTCATGCACGTCTGAGAGCTCACCAACTCAATGCTCAAAATTCCAAGTGTTTTTCATTGGGCAACCACATGTAATTTGCAGGCCATTTCAAATTCAAATCTAACCACTCCCCCCAAATTTGGTTCATTAATTCTAGAATGGTGGTAGATTTTCAAGGATCTTACCCATAAATTTTATCTTAAATGTCGTTTGCCTGTGCCATTTGCCATGTTCTCATCATCAAATCATGAATAGTGACTTTAATGATCACTTTTCGGCTGATCTATGTGGTTTTTCCCTGGGTAGCGCAGCTCGCTCCACGTTGTTGTGAACCCTGTGACATCTTCTCGTTCCACGCAATCCTCTGATCGTGCAGTTTCCCAACCCAGGGAGTGTAGTTTATAGTCCCGCGCCTCCTTTTAGCTACCTGGAGCACTAAGACTATGCGACCTTCATATAGTCACTTGGTTGGATCACCGGTGTGTGGCTTCAATTGACTTCCATTGACCTTTCCTCATAAGGGATCTCCATTCAATTTAACCAACTGAACTGCTCCACTGTCGATAATCTCCTTAATGACATAGGGCCCTAGCTAGTGCATCCTAAATTTCCCTGGAAATTTACCAAACTTGTTGTCATATAATAAAACCAGATCATTTACCCTAAAGGTGTGCAATCTAATGTGCCGATCATGCCATGCTTTTTTACGCTGCTTTTGGACCTGTTAGCGAAATCCAACTAGAAACCTTTCTTCCTCAAGCTTGGCAAGCTATGTGATCCTCTCTTCCAGGGCTCCATGATCAAAAATACCTGTGAGTGTCACTATGCACAGACTAGGCACAATGTATTCCATTGGCATCATTGCTTCAACACCATATACAAGCCTAAAAGGTGCCTGTCAAGTCAATTTTTTGCACGTCATTCGATAGGCCCATAGTACTGCGAGTATGCGCAGGTCCTAATCATTTTGCTGAATGTTGCAAACTTTGGTCAACGCATTCTCCAGTACCTTATTGAATGCTTCCACCATCCCATTAGCCTATGGGTGATAAGGTGTGCTTTTATGGTGATATAGCTGAAATTCCTCCATCAACGTGCTGATCGTTTCATTCAGAAAGTGTGTATTGTGATCACTCATCAAAATCATTAGACACCCAAATCACATCAGTACATACTCAAAGAGAAACTTCGTAGCGATCATGCCTGTGTAGTCCTTCATAGGCTATGCCTTTTCCCTTCGATTCAAATACTCGGTCGTGGTGATAATGTACCGTGCACCTACACCTATCTTCTTTCCTTGAGGCTGAATGGGTCCCACAAAATTTATTGCCCATTTCTCGAAAGGTTGTAACGTCATATGTGGGTTCAGAGGTAGCTCATCTCTCCATGATGGCCTACCAATCCTTTGACACATGTCACATGCCCTGTAGTAGGCTTTTGAATCCTTATGGAGGGTTGTCCACACAAACCCTATGCATAGAATCTTCTGTACAGTTACCCTTCCTGCATAATGCCCTCCTGCGGCACCCCCATGAGCATCCACGAGGATACTGCTTCTTTCAAACTCCAGCACATATCGTTGCAATACTTCATCAAACCCCATTTTGTATAGATGTCTACCAAGGACAGAAAAGTCTATCGCGTGCACCACTAACTCCTTTTTCCTGCTGGGTGGTGTATCCTTTCAGGGCAGTTCTTATTGTCAGGAAGTGTATGATGTCTTCAAAGTGACCAGCCATGACACAAACTGCAAAGAGATTTAATGTGATCTTCATAATGCCCACATATCCTATTATCCCCTTTAACTCTGTAAAGTTGGCAGGGAACAAGTCCTAGTATTCATGAAGCAATTTAGAGACCTTATCTACCATCGCGTTACCCCAGTAATCTCCAATCTTCACGAATTTGGGCTCCACCTCTATGCCAATATTTATCTGTTTAGTTTTCAATGACGTGGTTATATCAGCATCTTAGATCTGCGGTGCTTTGACCTCACAGTGACGCTCAATTTCAGGGATTTTAATCTTTTGGGGGTCCTCGTCTTCTTCTTCAACAGTCATGTTATAGCATTCCAACGTGTGGCTTAGCTGAGTAGTCTAATAAGGTTGAATCAGATCCAAAGGATCCTACAGTATCCTAAAGATTGTTTCTTTAACTTCTCGTATCACTCCGTCAATACAGTAAAACATGTCTTTAAAGCTGAATGTCATTAAGAACCCTTCATGCAAAATATCCCATTCTCTTGTGCCATGGTGGAGCTCTGTCTCCAAGTACCAGTTCATTGGGATGACATCTAGGGTGTGACAAAACAAGTGCACCCATTCAGGTTGGGGGTTCGCTCCATAGGCATTAGCCTATTTGGCCAAGTGTTCACGTGGATCATCCTTCTTGTCATACTTGTCTATCACTCGTACCTTCGGCTTCCCAAAGTGTGTTCTCATCATCCTCCTATACTCGCGCCAATCATCAAAACTACCCTTGTGCGTACCCTACCATCTCGCGGGTGTAGAACACAGTGCCCAGTCCAAAGCCTGTAAGCATTGCTTCTCTGGTACTTCCCTTTAAAATGCATCCAAAAACATATCCACATCATTCAAGCCATCATAGGTAGGCAAATTTCTTACCTCTGACAACACACAATGTAGTGACCGGGTCATCATGTTACATCTCAGCATGGTTACCTCATGTAGCTGATTTTGCCAGTGATCTAATTCTTCGTCCGAGTCTAAGGTGAAACAACTCACGCGATCCCATGTAATTCGTCCAACTACTGTCGGATTTACCCAATCTTGGTCTCGCTCTATTATCTTATATATGCAGTCCAAATCATCATCACTTTCATAATCACGAACTGGTTAATTATAGTGTGATCCTTCTGCAAGATCTAGGGGTACTATTAAGCGAAGCAATTTCTTTTCAAATATCATATTTCACTTCTTTAGGTTGATTATCCTATTCATATCAGTAGCCCAATTAATGCCAAGGAGCACAGGGTAGGGGTTGTTGTCATCCATGATTTCTATTACTTCAAAATCAACCAATGCGCTCGAGCCTTCAATATCTACAATTACTCCCCACAATCGTCCCATGGGGATGATATTCTACTAATTTTCCATCCTTAAATGAATCAGAGACCACTACAGTGTAGGTCTCCCCATTCGCTCCTAAGTCTCTTTGGAAAAGCATTCACGTTTGACCGCAGATCCAGAATAACCTAATCCATTTCATATTCTCCTATCTGTGTGGTGAGTCTCATCTCACATCCTATCATTGCCTTATGCTTACCAATTTTTTGTACCACGTGCAATTCACTTGGAGTGTTTTTGGCGCATCTATTTATAAGTTCCTATAACCCCTTCACAGCCTTGCTATCATGTCACAGCTTCATGCAGGTCTCTGGAAAGGTTGTAACCATAGAAGGGTTCAGTACCTGAACAGGTTTATCTCGGCCCCCTGAGGTAGATGCCTCAGTGAAACTCTTTTTTACTTCCATGAACATTTCACGTGCATGCTCCAAATCAAATTCAGCCTCCTTCTCTGGAGTTTTGTGCACCCATGCGTTGTCTTCAGGTTGTTTCCCCTTATCTTCGCCCATTGCAATTCCATTTCAAACCACTATATTCACATTTAGATCTTCTTCGCAAGGCTCAGCCCTCATCATTTGTAGATTTTGAGTTGACTACAGACGTAGCACCACTTTGTCACATATCCTTGCTATCAGTGTAGGATGATCCTCAGTCTCATGATCAAACTGATTATAATATTTGCACAAAGGATGCATTGGGTTAGTGAATTCACAGGAACAGTGTCTTGGTCCTCCACAATTGTAACAGATCAGCTGTCTCCATCCTCTACTAGGTCCTCCTCCGCCTCAGCCTCGTCTGCGCCCCTAAAAGCATATCCGTGCCATCCCAGTGCCATGGTCAGGAGGCCATGTTTCTGCCTGAACTCTATAGGTGGGTCTTCTATCCATCATCAATTCATAACTTCAGCAATTGTGCTCATCATGCCCAATTGACCTACAGAAGTTGTAGAACAGTTGTTGCAGTGTTTGTAAAAACTTTTGCAACAAATGAAAATTATCAATCATATGTTCCCTGCTACCTGACATATAGCACACCACATCACAGGCCCCGTGCTCGACTCTGCTTGGGTTTTTGGCCTCAAAGCCATTGGTCCTACTCCTATAATATAGTTTGCAAAGACCAGGCAGTGGTCTTTATCATGTCCCTAACCTTTAAATTTCAGGCACCATATCCTCTCACACGCCTCTGGCCGAACTATTCTGTCCTACTTCAGACTTTGCAATTCAAGGCAAAGATTTTACAACTGCACATGGATATGTTGAACCCCCAGATTTAGATATTGAATCATTGTTTCATGTAGTCTTATTGCAATCTCTAAGGCCTCTACCTGAGTCGTAATCTTCTGTTGTGACAGTACAACCCTTAGGTAAGGCAGGAACGAAGCCATGAACCATTCGTGATGCTACCCATATGTTAAATTCATATTAGATTCATAAATTTTACACTTCAATCTCTGATCCAACTCCTAAGGTGTCTCACCTGGTTTCTTTGTGATTTCCTAGAACCCCATAATTGACTGTGCCTTGGATTTTAGGCCTACTGAACTCTTTATTCAGCGTGGTATGTATCTCTTCCAATGTAGCATTTGGGTTATCATTAAAGTACTTGATGTACCAAGTTAGCGCGTGATCCTGTAAAGCAATAACCAACGTCGCCTTATTCATGTGATCATCTGTGATGCCCTGAGATTCCTACTCCTCAATTCCCAAGCCCTTAAACAAAGGAAACTCACTGAATTCACCATGTTGAATTGTGGAGGAGGTGGTGGTAATGTGGGCGAAGTCACAAGTGATGATTGTGAAGGTCAAGGTGGTGTAGGTGGAGGTGGTAGTCACGGGATCCCTTGTTTTATCAACTAAACTGCACTTCGAGGGGAATGTTATGCTACTCCCTATTCATCACTTAAAGGAGGTGAAATCAGTGGGCTATATTCAGGACCCTCTCTTCCTTCGTTCCTATAAGTCTTTCCACTTCGAGTAGCTCCGAACATCAAGGTAGCTACATAACCCGTTTTTCACACAATAACATCTTAATCAAAATATTGAAATACTTCAATTACTTACCTCACAGACCTTTGAAAAAGTGTCACTCCGCCTCGCTGTAACTGACTGAGGTATTGACCACGAATCCAACCACAAACCCTCCTATGATACAATTTCCAATGATCGACAATGAAGGCAATCTTATCCTCAAAGGCTTCCAATTTTTGCACTAACTCCAGGGTCCAGACGTTAGGACCGTCAAGCCTCCACCTTCCTTGGCTATCTGCTAGCCTCACAATCCACTCATATAACTCAACATGAAAGGAACATAAAAATATCTCGTGGATTTCTGTATATAGGTACCTGTCTAGCCATTGTTCCTTTGTCAGCCATAGATTTTTGTTCTCCTGCGTCACGAATTTGTGGATCTTCCTATCCAGCTAGCCTTCGATCTCTTTCTTAGTTGGATTTTAGTGATACGACATCACACATTTCTCATGCAGATTCTAGTCCTGGCAATAGAACTATTTTTTGGCTTTATGGACGCTGACCCAGGTTCAGCGTTAGTCAGCCAAACAAATCCCTACACTACTGACCCTTTTGGCATCAGTTCGTGGAGCACAAACTAAAGTCTCACCCAAAGTAGTATGGGGGGATGTTAGAACCAATTTTCTGCACCCTGAGAGGGTTCTGATGTCGATTTATACCCCCTTCTCCCGCCTTCGTGCAGGTCACTAAGACTTAGGGCTTCTCAATATACCTTCTATCCCACCCTTCATTACCTCCACGAATGTGTACGATTGACCTTCCTGCAGCCCTAATCGGTGGTTCAAGTACTTTCACACTTCTATGATGATGTATTGTATAGGTTCCCAAGTTATCTCAAGTGTCCACTTATTCTACCAATTAATTACAGTTATCATCGCGTAAACTGATATTCTTACTTGCATTTAATTAACAAATATAATCACATACATTCACGCATCAAATAAACATTGTAATATAAACCCAGATCGTAACACAATATAGTCAGATGCATTAACAAAGATCAATACATAGTAGTTGCAGAGTACTTCTCTTTATTGATATCTCCAGTTTAATACAGACTCTATCCACCCTGCGCACGTAGTTGCAGGGGTCCACACACTCAGCTGCAGACTTCTACCCTAAGCCTCTTTGCACTTATTTGTAGAACCTCTACCTACGCTAAGACCTGAAAACACTTAGACTTATCCATTCTACTTCGCTACTGACTCTTCTCTTCTTACCTTCTCCCCTGAACTTACTTACTTAGATCCTTTTTATACAATCCCATGGTCCACGGACCATGGGTAGATCTTTACAACTAATTTGACACTTTAAAAAATAAGGGCGGACAACCCTTTATGACTCTTGACACCTTTGTGCTCCATGACTATAATATGTGGAGACTTTACAACTTTATTACAAAATTGCCCCAAAACATGGGATTTTAGCCCCAAAACTACTCTTGGGGGAACTCGTTCCCAACACACTTGCTAGACAATGAATACATATAATTGAGTTTCATTTTTCCTCAAAGAATAAAAGATTTGTGGTTGTGACGCATTTTTTCGTTGCTCAACTTTTTATAAAAACATAAAATTTCTTTAGGAGTCATAGAAAAATAATTGTTAGATTTTTGTCTTGGTAAAGATATATCTTGGTGTTTTGATCCTTTACAAACTATATCAATTAATGTAATAAAGTTAGTTTTTCTACCATCATATGTTCATGATCCAAAGCCTAAGCTTTAAAAACTATCCTTCTCGGTATGATATTAATATAGTTGAAATAAAAGTATCTCAAGTGGTTATGGCTAAAATAGCTTCTATCAAAAGCGTCCCTATGAAACAAAGTGCACTTTCAAAAATTCATGAAGAAGGAAAAATGGTTCAAGAAGAAACAAGTATTGTAAGTTATCAACCTCAAGGTAATCCTCTTAGGAGGAAGTAAGGGGAAATCAACACTCATGAAATTTTCAAAGAAAACAATAAAGGATAGTAATTACAATTGTAAAGAGGAAATCATGTTCCAAAAAGCCAATGACAAATTATTAAAACAGTTGGAGGATGCGTTGGAACAAACAAACAAAAAATATTCTAGAAAGAACATTGTATCACTTGATAACACCATAATCATTCAAAAAGGTATAAAGGATAGAAGGAGATAATGCTACTATCTAGAGGAAAATGATATTATGATGAAGGAAATAAATTCATATTCAAGGCCAAGGTTCTCATCAAAGACTAAATTTGACAGAACTATTTTTAATTTAATTATCATATAGTTAGGAATAGAAGAAAATTCATAGTTACTTTGTTCTAGAGCTACTTCTATTGACATCAACTTGTCTAAAATCAATGATACTGATATAGTTGATTAACATAGGAAAACAGGCGAGGTACCTACCAAGATATTATTGGACTCTATAGCTAACAATAAAAAGTATAAAACTCTTGCTACCAAGGTCCAAGCATAGCTTAACCATGCCAAGGTTGTTGCTAGGACTAGATTCAACCAGATAAAATAGCTTGAAGACAAAATAATAAAAAAATCAAACATGCCAAAGGATCGTTCAATAACTAAGAAAATCTTGGAAGATAAAGATAAAGAAATCAAGAGTTGAAGGTTGAGTATGAAGAATCTAGATTACAATATAAATAACTTGGTAGAGACTTTCTAATCGAATGAAGATCAAGAAAAAAGGCTGCAGGAAATGGAAAATTCACTGAATATGAAAGAGAATCAATGCAAATAATTTAAGGATAAAATTAATAAATTAGTTAAGGAAGAAAAAAAAAGGAAAGGGATATCTAGATGAGCTAGAAAATTATAAAAATATTCTTGATGCAGCTTTCAAATCATATTCATTAGGAAATTATCTGATAATGAGATCTAAGATAATTAATAAGGTATTACAGACTCATATGCATGGATTTGCTGATGTTATTTTATGCAATGGATCGATCAGATTGCCAAATACATAGACTATGAAGTAGTAAAAGACTATAATAGACAAACACATATAAACACAGAAAGTTTAATAAGGAGTTCACCCAATGCTCCTGGGCTACATCTCTTGTTCTAGCCTTTAGTGGTGGCCTCTCTATTATGTCTTCAAGTAGAGTTTTTACAACAATATGAGCTCAATTTGAGACTCAATACACACAAATATAACAGTAAGAGTTTGCTTGAACCTCTCAAGCTTTCCCCGAGTACACAGACTCTCTGAATCACTCACTGTCCTCTGTCTTAGCTTTGTCTCGGCACTGCCTGCTCTGTCTCGTGTTTGCTAAGGCCTTAAAGCTAATCTGGAATGTCTTTTCGTTTCTCCTTCTCTGGTTTCTATCTCTCAGGCCTCTGTTTACTTGAGTCCCTCTTCCAGCATCACAAAATCATTGCATAACACCTAAAGGGGAGGTGGCCACCTATTTGGTAACGTAAGAGTGCCCCGGGCCCCTGAATCCCTTAGAACCCTGAACTCAGTCATTTTCTTCTAACACAAGAAAATGCATTCATGACTATGAAATACTACCAAAACATAGTTCATTTCCAACTTCAAAAGTCCTTAAATATAGTCTATTCCCCTATCAGGTCCGTCCCCAATCACTATCGCAAGTCGCTGCAACCCTGCTCCATGGTTCCCCTTTGTGTTTTAGAAATACATTAATACTGCAAAAATGCATTAGAAATGGCCTTTCTCCAGACTTAAAAAAAATATATAATAGCCTTAAGGAACCTTTTCAGGTTTGGCTTATCACATCAACACTTCACCCCTTGTATTTCATTTAATGAATGAAATATGAAAAATACATTAAAAATGCCATTTCTGTAGATCTCAAATCTTATGAAATAACATTGATAAACCTATCGGGTTTGGTTCATCAAATCACACATAATTTTTTCTCCGATTGCAATATCGTGATGCGATTAATCACAGTCACATATCGCTCATGCCCCAGGCCATTTGCAAGCACTCTGTAATCTCTGATAGTGATCTGTGATGCAACATGGGTCGTCGATTTGCGCACTTGATTGACTGTCCTAGTTAACTTTGCCAATCGTCATCGCTACACACATATACTAAGCACCAATATCCATTTTCTGTGAGTGCCAATTGTTATTGTTGATTAGATATGGACCGTTGATCAGCCAAATCTGATGGCTACAATGCATCCATTGTTCCACACCTCCCATACTCTATTTTTTCATGGTTTTCTCTTGTTTTGCCTCCCAAAAGTGTTTTTCAACCATTCTAAGGGCTCTTGGCATGTGATTGTTTTGATCTTTGGCATGTTTCTAAGATATTTCAAGAGTTAGAGAGTGTTGATTTGGATCACGCCTTCCCACTGAAAAAGGCTTTTGGACCAACAAAAGTTGGTTTTCAAGCATCGCTTAAATGAGGGTACAATTGCCTCACTTGCCCAATCTCTATCCATTTTGCACTACTGGGTTTTGAACCTTTGAGTTCAATTCTTAGGTACTCAACATCCCCTCTGCATGTAGTCTTCACCTTCCTGTCCAGAACTATATCTTCCTGCAACTCATTGAGATATTTAGGCAACAGATCATCAATAGAAGGCAATTGACTTCGCTCTTTAGGATCTTCAATTAATGAAGGTTCAAACAGTCTTAAATTTTTAGCATTTACTACTGAATAGATGTGCATGTATGCTGGAAAATCAAAGGCGAAAGGCATTCTCACCAATTTTCTCGAGTACCTTAAAAGGCCCATACCTTATTGGCTTTAGTTTCTTTCCTTCACCTTGCATTCTATGTTTGCTAATATACAACCAGACTTGATCACCAACTTGGAAGCTATGCTCCACCCGATGTTTATCATGTCTTGCCTTGCACTTGGCTTGGCTCTTTTCCAACTGTTCCTGCACTACTTGGTGAATTTCTTGGATTTGTTCAATGAACCTGGTTGCTTTGTCCACATCACTGTGTCCAGCAACTGCTATGTCTTTTTCAAAGACAAAATCCAAGGGAGACCTTGGTATAAAACCAAAACAGGTCTCAAAAGGAGATCTTTGTGTATAAGAATGTTTAGCACGGTTGTAAGCATGTTGCACATAACATAAATGTTCATCCCAAAGCTTGGGATGCTTACTGTAATAACCCCTGAGCAACTGGACCACTTTTCTGTTCACTACCTCTATTTGGCCATTTGTTTGTGGGTGAAGAGTTGTGCTCTTCTTTAGTCTAGTGTCCATCAATTCCCACAGACTTGACCAAAACTTCCCAACAAATCAGGGGTCTCGATCAAATACTATGGAAGTGGGTAACCAAAAACACACCCAGACATGCTAAAAGAACAACTTTGTTGTTTGTTCAGCTATAATATTCTTATTACAAGGTATTAAGATATACATTTTGTTGAACCTGTCCACAATAACATATAAATAGTCATGTCCCTTCCTAGATTTCAGCAATCCCCCAACAAAGTCCATGGAAACACTTTCTCAAGGACGGGAAGGGACTGGTAGTGGAGTGTACAAGCCTATTTTTCTATTGCTGGGCTTACTTTTAGCACATATGGTACACCCTCTTACATATCTAGAAACTGTTTCATGCATTCTTGGCCAATAACAGTATCTTTGCAGTTGTGCAACTATTTTACTTACACCAAAATGGGATCTCATTTCCTTATTACATGATTAAGGTTTTAATTAGTAATCGATGATTATGTATAAGGTATAAGTTTCTTCTACTTGTACTCTTCACCACTTTATCCCTTCTCCTTTAAGTGTGTTTTGTTTTTATCTAGCTTTCCTCGAAAAGAGAAGTGAAGCACAGTTTGAATTAAACGTTGCAATAATGAATTCAACTGTGACTGAGAACGTGCAAAGTCTGTTCCTCTGCATAGCACACAGAGCCAGTGGCGAACCAACGGATCTGTAATTAATGTTGTGAATGGTCAAAATGTAAATTAGTGGAATATAATGGATTTCAGTTCATGACAATTGTCTCAAAAATACTGAAGAAGTGTTTTCTATTATTATATTTTCAAAATTGAAATACTTATGCTTAATATTTCTGATCCATTTGGTCGAATTGTTTCCTGTGAATAGATTCATACAACTCATGTGTTCTCCTGCAAAGGAAAATGCAGAGGACCATTCCAAAGAGAAATACACGTTCCCACACCAGAAACATCTTTTCAAAACAGCAGAAACCCAACCCATTAGTTTTCCAAGGTCCGAGGCCACTGCCAAACTATTCCGTTGGAGTTGATTAATCCCCTAATTACGTCGTAAGCTGTTTCCCTTTGAAATCAACTTCCCTCTCTGCCCACCTGTCATCTTTGTGCGCCACACGATTATATGTTAGACGATTGCAAAAATTCCAGTCGTTCGATCAAAGTGGTTACACATTCATTGCAAAAACGGTTTGCTTCAAACAGGTCATATACACCTGCGTTGAATTCCCTTATTAGGATTCAACCTGAATCAGAATTGACTGCGCGCATATATGTTCATTTGACCCAATTAGATGTTGCCAATTTGAAGTGGGTTCATCATGATGCACAACTCAGATTCGTAAGTACGCTGTAGGAAGCTAATTTGCATGACCCTTTGCCTACTGCCTGTTCAAGCAGGGAAAGGATAAGGAGGGGTTCTGGTTCTTTGGACCTCAGTGAAAGTCCCTCTACAGAATTTTTTCTGAGCAATGGCTTATTGGACAAGCCTTTGGAAGAGGATTTTAATAGCCCAATTTCAATTGGGTTTCAAAGCCCTGGAGAATCTCCAGAAAAAATCATGGCAGTCAGTGGAATCCATGGAGGTGAGGGGCTTTTTTATCTGGAAGGAGGATTTAGAATTGTACTGGTGATAGGGTATATAAAGGTACTGGATTGGCTTCAGTGTGAGATAGGGCTATTGTTGGATCTAAGACTGAGAGTGGTTCTGGTAATAAAGGATTTTGCGATGAAAATGGAGGTGAGTCATCTGGTGGAGGAAGGTATGGAAAGAGAGGAGGTGGATTTGGATCAGATTCCAATAACACGGATTCTTACTATAAGAAAATGCTGCAGGCAGATCCTGTTAACCCACTTCTATTGACAGATTATGTGAGGTTCGTGCAGTAGGTTAATATTGGAATTTTTGTTTTGTGTATTAAAAGTATTCTCCTAATCTAAGGATAAGCCTATGTCGTAAGTTTTGTCTTGATCCACCCTGTGAAAGCTGATCATTGAAATACTGTCCCTTTTTTTTGTTCTATTTTTTCCTTTTGTGCTTCGAGAAATATGGCCCAAGGGGCTGCACCTCGTAGAGCAGACTTCCTTTAATTTCTCTGCAAGGTCGGAGAGGTAGTCATTCTACCAAATTTGCATGGAATTTGAGCTGACCTATTCATCTGGAATATCATCTCATTCATTGGGTTATAAGTTAAAACTCCATTGACCTCACCATTAAAGCAATGATTCCTTTGTTTTGAACAAGGTTCTTCTTCGCGGATGATTAACTGCAATTATTTGATCTTAGTTTTTTTAGATCATGGTGAGTTTGGGATAGGTCACTTCCCCACACCTCACCCCTGAGGTAGTTACTATAATTGTGATGAGATCATGCTTCCTTTTGTCAAATGTTTCTTTATATACAAATTAAATATACTGGCCATATATCCTCCCATAGATATTTTGAATATCAATACATCTTCTACTCATACGTGGAAACCTTTAAAGCATTATTCAAGATCATGCTATGATGCCACAAACATAAACCTCTGGACTTCGCAAGGTCACTAGTTAGGTCACCGCTAAGGTAGAAAAGGTGCCCTATAGAAGGGTTGTAGACATGCCTTTCAGATCCACTATCAAAGGTTAAACATCAGGTCGGATCACAACGATATATCCTTAGTAGTGCTACTTTTGAGGGACAAATACATGAGGTTAGGCAACGTAATAGACTTAGATCAATGTCATGTTGCCTTGATCTTATTCATAGATTTTCTCTATTATAGGGCTGAAACTGCTTCACATTTTATCTATCCTTACAGATCCTTCAATTACAAAGTTTGATCTCCCTAGACTAGACCGAAAAATACTTGGATGACACCTTAGATATGCAGGCTGAAATTCTCCACGGGAAAGTTTATTCATGCGAAGGGCTTCAGGTAGATAGGTGTTTAAATTCAGAGATCAATCAATAAAGAAGGACGGCCGAATGCAGTTTTGTAGCTAGCGAAATTGATTAGTATGTTCTTTGAAACATTGGTTACTTTTATCACCCATGTCCCCTACAATACCTTATGCAAAGTTCTAAGTTGTCCTTCTATTGACACCATAAACAATCTAGGAATGTTGTTGGTCCAAAAACTAGGTCTTATACTCAACTAAAATCAGACTCTGTATAAGAAGGAAAAATAGAGTGTATAGCCCATTTAATAATTTAAATTCAAAACTTTAGATATGTCCTTTGAGGGTGCCAAAAATTTCCAAAGAAGCCTTCAGATTTACCTTGTAGTACATTCCAAGAACCTTCACTAGAATAGGGGTTGTTGTACCACAAGCAACTTTAAAAATATATTTAAGGTGTTAAAAAGAGGTTGTGATTATTACACAGCCTCAGAAAGTTGTTAAGGAATTTGAGGGCCATCTAAAAGCCAAACAAAGTAACCCTTCAGATCAACGAATTTTTCTGAACTTGCATTGCAAAGGTATGCCCAAAATACAGTCCTGGTTGAATTTGATCTACTTCAGGAAATAGTTAAGAATCTGTACCACGAGCAACTTTAAAAATATATTTAAGGTGTTCAGAGGAGGCTGTGATTATTACATAGCCTCGAAATTTTTTTAAGGAATTTGAGAACCAGCTAAAAGTCAAACAGAGTAACCCTTCAGATCAACGAATTTTTGTGAACTTGCATTGTAGAGGTATGCCCAAAATACAGTCCTGGTTGAATTTGATCTACTTTAGGAAATAGTCAAGAATCTGAGTGTGAACTTCTTTAGGGCTGTCTCTAAAAAGGGGCTTGAGAAAACCCAACGAAACCCTACCAGAAGCATAACCCAAGAAGATAATCATGAGCCCAAACTATTCCCGAATCTCATTCCAAGAAGCTTACTTGGCCACATATGCTACATAAATGTTTTCCTTTGAAATCAATGTCTTTATGATTACTGAATTTTGGTGTAACTACAAATCTGCGCTTTAGCGACAATCTTAATATAATACACTTGTTTATTAGACAACCCCCTGAGGTAGTTATTATAATTGTGATGAGATCATGCTTCCTTTTTTCAAATGTTTCTTTGCATACAGATTAAATATATTGCCCATATATCCTCCCATAGGTATTTTGAATATTATTACATCTTCTATTCATACCTGGAAACCTTCATAACTTTATTCAAGATCATGCCATGATGCCACAAACATAAACGTCAGGACTTCATAAGGTCACTGGTTAGGTGACCACTAAGGAAGAAAAGGTTCCCTATAGAAGGGTTGTAGACATGCCTTTCAGATCCACTGTGAAAGTTTAAACATGAGGTCGGATCACAACGATAGATCTTTAGCAATGCTACTCAAGAATCGTCCTAAATCACACATATCTGATCAAGTCTTTTGACTATAATATTGAGGGACAACCACATGAGGTTAGGAAACATAATACACTTAGATCAATGTCATGTAACCTTGATCTTATTTAGAGACTTTATCTACTATAGGGTCGAAACTGCTCCACATTTTATCAATCCTTACAAATCCTTCAATTATAAACTTTGATCTCCCTAGACCAGAATGAAAAATACTTGGATGACACCTTAGATATGCAGGCCGAAATTCTCCACTGGCCACTTTAGTCATGCAAAGGGCTTCAGGTAGATAGGTGCTAAAATTCAAAGATTAATCTTCAAAGAAGGAGGGCCGAATACAATTTTATAGCTAGCGAAATTGATTAGTATGTTCTTTGCAACATTGGTTACTTTTATCACCCTTGTCCCTTACAATAACTCTTGCAAAGTTCTAAGTTTTCCTTCTATTGACACCATAAGCAATGTACGAATGTTGCTGGTCCACAAACTAGGCCTTATCCTCAACTAAAATCAGACTATGTATAAGAAGGCAAAATAGAGCATATAGCCCATTTAATCATTTAACTTCAGAACATCAAACATGTCCTTTGACGGTGCCGAAAATTTCTAGAGAAGAATTCAGATTTACCTTGTAGTACATTCCAAGAACCGTCACCAGAATAGGGGTTGTTGTACCACGAGCAACTTTAAAAATATATTAAGGTGTTGAAAAGACACTGTGACTATTACAGAGCCTTAGAAATTTGTTAGGGAATTTGAGAACCAATTCAAAGCCAAACAAGGTAACCCTTCAGATCAAAATTTTTTTTCTGAACTTTCATTGCAGAGGTATGTCCAAAATACAGTCCTGGTTGAATTTGACCTACTATAGGAAATAGTCAAGAATTTGTACCACGATCAACTTTAAAAATATATTTAGGGTGTTCAGAAGAGGCTGTGATTATTGCAGAGTGTCAAAAATTTGTTAGGGAATTTGAGAACCAACTAAAAATCAAACAGAGTAACCCTTGAGATCAACGAATTTTTCTGAACTTGGATTGCAGAGGTGTGCCCAAAATACAGTCCGGGTTGAATTGGATCTGCTTAAGGAAATAGTCAAGAATCTGAGTGTGAACTTCTTTAGAGATTTCTGTGAAAAGGGGCTTGAGAAAACTCAACTAAACCCTACCAGAATCATATCCCAAGAAGATAATCATGAGCCCAAACTATTCTTGAATCTCCTTCCAAGAATATTACTTGGCTGCATATGCTACATAAATGTTTTCCTTTTAGATCAATGTCTCTATGATTACTGAATTTTGGTGTAATTAAAAATCTACACTTTAGCGACCGTGTTAATATAATACCCTTGTTTATTAGACAAACCACTGATGTAGTTACTATAATTGTGATGAGATCATGCTTCCTTTTTCAAATGTTTCTTTGCATACAAATCAAATATATTGGCCATATATCCTCCCATAGGTCTTTTGAATATCAATACATCTTCTACTGATACATGGAAACCTTCATAACTTTATTCAGGATCATTCCATGATGCCACAAACATAAACCTCACGACTTCACAAGGTCACTGATTAGGTCACCACTAAGGAAAAAAAGGTTCCCTATAGAAGGGTTGTAGATATGCCTTTCAGATCCACTGTGAAAGGGTAAACATAAGGTCAGATCACAACAATAGATCTTTAGCAATGCTACTCAAGATTTGTCCTAAATCACACATATCTGATCAAGTCTTTTGACTATACTGTTGAGGGACAACTACTTGAGGTTAGGCAACATAATACACTTAGATCAATGCCATGTTACCTTGATATTATTTAGAGATTTTCTCTATTATAGGGTTGAAACTGCTCCACATTTTATCAATCCTTACAGATCCTTCAATTACAAACATTGATCTCCCTAGACCAGAATGAAAAATACTTGGATGACACCTTAGATATGCAGGCCGAAATTCTCCACTGGCAGCTTCAGTCATGTAAAGGGCTTCAGGTAGATAGGTGCTAAAATTCAGAGATTAATCATCAAAGAAGGAGGATCAATGCATTTTTGTAGCTAGCGAAATTGATTAGTATTTTCTTTGCAACATTGGTTACTTTTATCACCCTTGTCCCTTACGATAAATTATGCAAAGTTCTATGTTGTCCTTCTATTGACACCATAAACAACCTAGGAATGTTGCTCATCCACAAATTAGGTCTTATCCTCAACTAAAATCAGACTGTGTATAAGAAGGAAAAATAGAGCGTATAGCCCATTTAATCATTTAACTTCAGAACTTCAGACATGTCCTTTGAGGGTGCCAAAAATTTCCAGAGAAGACTTCATATTTACCTTGTAGTACATTCCAAGAACCTTCACTAGAATAGGGGTTGTTGTACCACAAGCAACTTTAAAAATATATTTAAGCTGTTGAAAAGAGGTTGTGATTATTACAGAGCCTTCGAAATTTGTTAGGGAATTTGAGGACCGGTTCAAAGCCAAACAAAGTAACCCTTCATATCAACGAATTTTTTCTGAACTTCCATGGGATAGGTATGCCCAAAATACAGTCTTGGTTGAATTTGATCTACTTCAGGAAATATTCAAGAATTTGTAGCACGAGCAAATTTAAAAATATATTTAGGGTGTTTAGAAGAGGTTGTGATTATTATAGAGCGTCAAAAATTTGTTAAGGAATTTGAGAACCAGCTAAAAGTCAAACAGAGTAACCCTTCAGGTCAACGAATTTTTCTGAACTTGCATTGCAGAGGTATGCCCAAAATACAGTCTGGGTTGAATTTGATTTGCTTTAGGAAATAATCAAGAATCTGAGTGTGAACTTCTTTAGAGCTGTCTGTGAAAAGGGGATTGAGAAAACCCAATGGAACCCTACTAGAAGCATAACGCAAGAAGATAATCATGAGCCCAAACTATACCCGAATCTCATTCCAAGAAGATTACTTGGCTGCATATGCTACATAAATGTTTCCTTTCAAATCAACGTCTCTATGATTACTGAATTTTGGTGTAATTATGAATCTATGCTTTAGCAACAATCTTAATATAATACCCTTGTTTATTAGACAACCCCCTGAGGTAGTTACTATAATTGTGATGAGATCATGCTCCCTTTTTTCAAATGTTTCTTTGCATACAGATTAAATATATTGGCCATATATCCTCCCATAGGTATTTTGAATATCAGTACATCTTCTACTCATACCTGGAAACCTTCATAACTTTATTCAAGATCATGCCATGATGCCACAAACATAAACCTCAGGACTTCACAAGGTCACTGGTTAGTTCACCACTAAGGAAGAAAAGGTTGCCTATAGAAGGGTTGTAGACATGCCTTTCAGATCCACTGTGAAAGGTTAAACATGAGGTCGGATCACAACGATAGATCTTTAGCAATGCTACTCAGGAATCATCCTAAATCACACATATCTGATCAAGTCTTCTGACTATACTGTTGAGGGACAACTACCTGAGGTTAGGCAACATAATATACTTAGATCAATGTCATGTTACCTTGATCTTATTTAGAGATTTTCTCTATTATAGGGCCAAAACTGCTCCACATTTTTATCAATCCTTACAAATCCTTCAATTACAACTTTGATCTCCCTAGACCATAATGAAAAATAATTTGATGACATCTTAGATATTTAGGCCGAAATTCTCCACTGGCAGCTTCAGTCATGCAAAGGGCTTCATGTAGATAGGTGCTAAAATTGAGAGATTAATCATCAAAGAAGGAGGGCTGAATGCAGTTTTGCAGCTAGCGAAATTGAATAGTATGTTCTTTGCAACATTGGTTACTTTTATTTCCCTTGTCCCTTACAATAACTTATGAAAAGTTCTAAGTTGTCCTTCTATTGACACCATAAACCATCTAGGAATGTTGCTCATCCACAAACTAGGTCTTATCCTCAACTAAAATTTGACTATGTATAAGAAGGAAAAATAGAGCTTATACCCCATTTAATCATTTAACTTCACAACTTAAGACATGTCCTTTGAGGGTGCCCAAAATTTCCAGAGAAGACTTCAGATTTACCTTGTAGTACATTCCAAGAACCTTCACCAGAATAGGGGTTGTTGTACCACGAGAAACTTTAAAAATATACTTAAGCTGTCGAAAACAGGATGTGATTATTACAGAGCTTTAGAAATTTGTTAGGGAATTTGAGGACTAGTTCAAAGCCAAACAAAGTAACCCTTCAGATCAACGAATTTTTTCTGAACTTCCATGGCAGAGGTATGCCCAAAATACAGTCCTGGTTGAATTTGATCTACTTCAGGAAATAGTCCAGAATCTTTACCACGAGAAACTTCAAAAATATATTTAGGGTGTTTAGAAGAGGCTTTGATTATTACAGACTATCAGAAATTTGTCAAGGAATTTGAGAACCAGCTAAAAGTCAAACAGAGTAACCCTTCAGGTCAACAAATTTTTCTGAACTTGCATTGCAGAGGTATGCCCAAAATACTGTCTGGGTTTAATTTGATCTGCTTCAGGAAATAGTCAAGAATCTGAGTGTGAGCTTCTTTAGAGCTGTCTATGAAAATTGGCTTGAGAAAACCCAATGAAACGCTATTAGAAGCATAACCCAAGAAGATAAACATGGGCCCAAACTATTCCCAAATCTCATTCCAAGAAGATTACTTGGCTGCATATGCTACATAAATGTTTTCCTTTCAGATCAACATCTCTATGATTAATAAATTTTGGTGTAATTACAAATCTGCGCTTTAGCGACAATCTTAATATAATACACTTGTTTATTAGACAACCCCGTGAGGTAGTTACTATAATTATGATGAGATCATGCTTCCTTTTTTCAAATGTTTCTTTGCATACAAATTAAATATATTGGCCATATATCCTCCCATAGGTATTTTGAATATCAGTACATCTTCTACTCATACCTGGAAACCTTCATAAATTTATTCAGGATCATGCCATGATGCCACAAACATAAACCTCAAGACTTCACAAGGTCACTCGTTTGGTCACCACTAAGGTAGAAAAGGTTCCCTATAGAAGGGTTGTAGACATGCCTTTTAGATCCACTGTGAAAGGTTAAACATAAGGTCGGATCACAACGATAGATCTTTAGAAATGCTAGTCAGGCATCATCCTAAATCACACATATATGATCAAGTCTTTTGACTATACTGTTGAGGGACAACTACCTGAGGTTAGGCAACATAATACTTTTAGATCAATGTCATGTTACCTTGATCTTATTGAGAGATTTTCTCTATTATAGGGCCGAAACTGCTCCACATTTTTTCAATCCTTACAAATCCTTCAGTTACAAACTTTGACCTCCCTAGACCATAACGAAAAATACTTGGATGGCACCTTAGATATACAAGCCGAAATTCTCCAATGGCAGCTTCAGTCATGTGAAGGGCTTCAGGTAGCTTGGTGCTGAAATTCAGAGATTAATCATCAAAGGAGGGTCGAATGCAGTTTTGTAGCTAGCGAAATTGATTAGTATGTTCTTTGCAACATTGGTTACTTTTATCACCCTTGTCCCTTACAATAACTTATGCAAAGTTCTAAGTTGTCCTTCTATTGATACCATAAACAATCTAGGAATGTTGCTGGTCCACAAACTAGGTCTTATCCTCAACTAAAATTTGACTATGTATAAGAAGGCAAAATAGAGCATATAGCCCATTTAATCATTTAACTTCAGAACTTTAGACATGTCCCTTGAGGGTGCCGAAAATTTCCAGAGAAGACTTCAGGTTTACCTTGTAGTACATTCCAAGAACCTTCACCAGAATAGGGGTTGTTGTACCACAAGCAACTTTAAAAATATATTTAAGGTGTTGAAAAGAGGTTGTGATTATTACAGAGCCTTAGAAATTTGTTAGGGAATTTGACGACCAGTTTGAAGCCAAACAAAGTAACCCTTCAGATCAACGAATTTTTCTGAACTTTCATTGCAGAGGTATGCCCAAAATACAGTCCTTGTTGAATTTGATCTACTTCAGGAAATAGTCAAGAAACTATACCACAAGCAACTTTAAAAATATATTTAGGGTGTTCAGAAGAGGTTGTGATTATTATAGAGTGTCAGAAATTTTTTAAGGAATTTGAGAACCAGCTAAAAGTCAAACAGAGTAACCCTTCAAATCAACAAATTTTTCTAAATGTGCATTGTAGAGGTATGACCAAAATACAGTCCGGGTTGAATTTGATCTACTTCAGGAAATAGTCAAGAATCTGAGTGTGAAATTCTTTCGAGCTATTTGTGAAAAGGGGCTTGAGAAAACCCAACGAAACCCTACTAGAAGCATAACCCAAGAAGATAATCATGAGCCCAAGCCCAAACCTAAATCTCGACCTCCAAGAATATTACTTGGTTGCAGATGCTACATAAATGTTCTCCTTTCAGATCAACGTCTATATGATTTCCCTTCAAAAGAGAACGAGCCTCCTTTTATAGTGGATGATAAGGTCTTTTAGAGAGGCTGACTTCACTTAAAAATGAGGGAAATTTAAGTTTAAAATATGGGAGTCAAAAATTAAATTAGGTTGATCTATAACATTTTTGAATTGAAACTGGGAGTGAAATGATTTATCCCACTTTTTGGAAATCGACTTTTGCTTTGGAGACTAAAATTTAATCTTAGAATAAATTTTGACTTATCATCCTTTGACCATCACAAGTGGATCATACAAAAGGAATCTTGCCACATCATTATACTTGATGGGGTTTTAACCACAAGATGGTGTTATCAACTATGATTTGGCATGACTATCAAACCATAACCTATAATCTTAGATGCTTCTCAGCAGCAGAAAATGGCACCCCTAACCTATCTTGGAACTGCGACTAGTGCATCTAGCTGATCAAATCATGGTCCTAATTACAATTTTGTTTCAATGAACAAAACCATCATACTTGTCATGCTACTTTGATTTTTCTAGTATCAGTGTTGCAGATAAAATTTTTGGTAGTACAAAATCATCTCTCTTTAAAAATATATTTAAGGTCTTTAGAGGAGGCTGTGATTATTACAGAGCCTCAAAAATTTGTTAAGGAATTTGAGAACTAGCTAAAAGTAAGAGTAACCCTTCAGATCAACGAATTTTTCTGAACATGCATTGTAGAGGTATGCCCAAAATACAGTCCTGGCTGAATTTGATCTACTTCAGGAAATAGTCAAGAATCTAAGTGTGGACTTCTTTAGGGCTGTCTGTGAAAAGGGGCTTGAGAAAACCCAACGAAACCCTACCAGAAGCATAACCCAAGAAGATAATCACGAGACCAAACTACTCCCGAATCTTTTTCCAAGAAGATTACTTGGCTACATATGCTACATAAATGTTTTCCTTTCAGATCAACATCTTTATGATTACTGAATTTTGGTGTAATTACAAATGTGTGCTTTAGGGACAATCTTAATATAATACCCTTGTTTATTAGACAACCCCGAGGTAGTTACTATAATTGTGATGAGATCATGCTTCCTTTTTTCAAATGTTTCTTTGCATACATATTAAATATATTGGTTGAATTTGATCTACTTCAGGAAATAGTCAAGAATCTGAGTGTGAACTTCTATAGAGCTGTCTGTGAAAAGGGGCTTGAGAAAACCCAACGAAACCCTACCAAAAGCATAACCCAAGAAGATAATCATGAGCCCAAGCCCAAACTTGAATCTCGACCTCCAAGAAGATTACTTGGCTGCAGATGCTACATAAATGTTCTCCTTTCAAATCAACGTCTCTATGATTTCCCTTCAAAAGAGAAAGAGCCTCCTTTTATAGTGGATGATAAGGTCTTTTAGAGAGGCCGACTTCACCTAGCAGTGAGGGAAATTTAAGTTTAAAATATGGGAGACAAAAATTAAATTAGGTCGATCTATAATATTTTTGAATTGAAACTTGGAGCGAAATGATTTATGCCACTTCTTGGAAACCGACTTTTGCTTTGGAGACTAAAATTTAATCTTAGAATTAATTTTGACTTATCATCCTTTGACCATCACAAGTGGATCAAACAAAAGGAATCTTTCCACATCATCATACTTGATGGGGTTTTAACCACAAGATGGGGTTATCAACTTTGATTCGGCATAACTATCAAAGCATAACCTATAATCTTAGATGCTTCTCAGTAGCAGAAAATGGCACCCCTAACCTATCTTGGAACTGCGACTACTGCGGCTAGCTAGAAGAATGGGGTTCATCTGAGGATGGGAATGCTCTTTTTGATTGCAGGTCACATCCATTGTAGCAATTTGGATTTAACGAACACCCATTCTTGCATTTCGTGTTTCTTCGCTCTATGATGAGAAGAATGAAGGGAAAATACATGTTAATATGTTATTTGTGCTCTTTGATGGAAGTTTTCTAATGAATCACTGAAAAATACATGGTGAGAGAAAATGCATATTATGCTAATTGGGGAATGTTTTTCACTTGTTGAACTTATAGTATTGAATTTAACACACTAACACTTTACAACAATGAACTAACAATCTTCAGGATGAAAATAACAATATGGAAGATTTATTTGCATGATGAAAAAGGCAATATGGGAGACTCCAATCGTGTTCCAAGGCATTTTTTAAAATGTGGATGTGAGAAAAGGTTGTTGCAGAAGGTGTTCTTTGTCTATGGCAATTTCCTGATCATTATGTCTAATCCTAATGTTGATAGATATGTCTACTAAGTGGTTCGAGTTAATGGGGCATTGATTTGAGCATTCAATATATTTTTATTCTTTATCAAAGTATTTTTTTTGTTGTATTTGTGTTCTTCAATTTATCCCTTACTGCATTTCCTTTGCAACATTTGGTACAAATGCTAGTTTTATTCAAATCAGAAGAGTAATCGGAAAATCGAAGTTAGTGCGATTGATAGATTGCATCCATATCGCTGCTAGAAAACAAGTCCAGTGTCTAATGGCTAGTAACTTGGACCGAGGCAATGAGGCATATTGCTGCTCTCACCATGGCACAATGATAACGATATTACCGAATATCAATACCTGAATTGCATTACACTAATGGTGGTCATTTTTATAGGAAAAATCGATGTCGATTGGCAATTAAAGGATATACGTAAAAGCTTCTCGTGGGCTCCAACGTAGTTAAGCCACTGACCTCCCACACCACAAACTCCAAATATTGTAGCAATTTGAATTTAACGAACACCCATTCTTGGATTTCGTGTTTCTTCACTCTATGATGAGAAGAATGAAGGGAAAATACATGTTAATATGTTATTTGTGCTCTTTGATGGAAGTTTTCTAATGAATCACTGAAAAATACATGGTGAGAGAAAATGCATATTATGCTAATTGGGGAATGTTTTTCACTTGTTGAACTTACAGTATTGAATTTAACACACTAACACTTTACAACAATGAACTAACAATCTTCAGGATGAAAATAACAATATGGAAGATTTATTTGCATGATGAAAAAGGCAATATGGGAGACTCCAATCGTGTTCCAAGGCATTTTTTAAAATGTGGATGTGAGAAAAGGTTGTTGTGGAAGGTGTTCTTTGTCTATGGCAATTTCCTGATCATTATGTCTAATCCTAATGTTGATAGATATGTCTACTAAGTGGTTCGAGTTAATGGGGCATTGATTTGAGCATTCAATATATTTTTATTCTTTATCAAAGTATTTTTTTTGTTGTATTTGTGTTCTTCAATTTATCCCTTACCGCATTTCCTTTGCAACATTTGGTACAAATGCTAGTTTTATTCAAATCAGAAAAGTAATCGGAAAATCGAAATTAGTGCGATTGATAGATTGCATCCATATCGCTGCTAGAAAACAAGTCCAGTGTCTAATGGCTAGTAACTTGGACCGAGGCAATGAGGCATATTGCTGCTCTCACCATGGCACAACGATAACGATATTACCGAATATCAATACCTGAATTGCATTACACTAATGGTGGTCATTTTTATAGGAAAAATCGATGTCGATTGGCAATTAAAGGATATACGTAAAAACTTCTCGTGGGCTCCAACGTACTTAAGCCACTGACCTCCCACACCACAAACTCCAAATACAGATATTGGAGTGGATCATCGATTCCAAGCAAATGGAGATTGAGTATATGTTATGGCAATGAATCTCAATTCTTGTGGGTATACTCATTCTAAGTATCAATTCAGATATTTCACATTGAGTGATTGATGCGACAAAAAGGTTACCTTCGAACACAATACATATATAAAACCGTGAAACGCAGTGTGAAAAGAAAGACTGTAGACACCTCTGTTCTTGTCTTTATATTTCCATCGATGTCGATATTCTAAGACGCGTGCAACTTTCTAAGCCATTCGTAAACCTAATTGGATGCATGAATTCAACGGTGATAATGTTGCAACAGGTTATCACCGCCTGAATTCATGGATTGAAGGGCGTTGTTTTAATGGGTATGTGTTTCCTTTTATCACCGTTGAATTCATGGATTGAAGGCCATTGGCTTAGTGGTAATATGTGTTTTTGATTGTTTTATTTTTATTTTTAAACGTTAAAAGTTTAAATCCGAGGGTTATTTTGTTCAAATAGAAAGGGGCAGAGTATGTACAGTCGGATTTATTTGACTGGTGCGGATGTTTATGTAATTGTTTTAAAACTCCCCGTGTTGATATGGTTTCAGAACGAATGCACCATTGGTTGTTTTAAAACTTGTCAGGTTAGTATGGTTTGAGAATAAATATATCATATGATAGCTATATGCAGAAGATTGTCAAAAGGTACACATGATAGGGAATAGAATCACCAAGCAGCCACAGGAAATATTGAACTTGATGAATGCATATACATTATTCGCAATTGATGCGAAGTACATGAGGTTTTCGTTTCTCTCGTCACGAAGATCTGTGACTGTATTGTGGTTCAGAGGTTTCAACGTTCCCAGTCTTTTTCCGTGGACGAACGATTGGATTTTTTCATTAATACGGGTATTCTTTACGCGAAAGTGCAACGCGAAACAGGCATGAGCTTAAAAAGGCATATAAGTAATGGAAAAATGAAAAACTGAGATTATTGTACAGCGTGGGTCTTTGTTGTGTGCGTCGATCGTTATTTTGGTGTTCAGACAATTATATTCGTAATAGCCCATAAGCCCAATCAATGTTTGTTTGAAGCCTTACTCTCATTGTTATGTAACTAGGTGACATATAGGATAGGCTACCTCTGCACAGTTAATTTTAGGATTGTTTTTGGCGAGGATATTAGGACTCCAAAGCATGAAGCAAGCTGAACTGCAATTCAGGGCTCGGACACCATAAGTTGTAGTTTAAAGAGGTCAGAGGTCAGAAATTGGCAGGGATAATACTGGAAATTTTAGCATGAGTTTTTTCAAAAATCTTGTAGAATTTTTGGGAAATCTGGGTTACAGTTGTCAAATTTCAAGATTTTGAAGGCAAAAAAAGATTTGGATGGTACTGAATCCATTTCCACCATAAAATTATTCAAATACATTTTTTGAAACATAAAAAATAATCAAATTCCAACGAAAAATAACTTTAAAGTCATGTTTCCTTAGTAGACAAAGTCATATCATAGCCAGTAAATCCAAAATCATAACCCATAACATTCATCGAATATCATAAATGTATGCTGCATTATCATAACCCATAACATTCGATCCAATATCATAAATGTATGCTGCATTTCTGAGTGAGGCTGGGAATTGTGTCTTTATCTCATAAATGTATAGAGCGACTGCATTTGTAAGCTGAGCTTGTGCAGGTATCTGAGGCTCATAAATATGGCTATTCCGAGGGACAGAACCTACTTGGGATTCAAGGATACAAGCATAATACATATTCCATTCTCGCATCAGCTCACAATGTGGAGTCATTAGACCTACCAATGCTCTCTTCACTAACATTGTTACCATTAGGCATGTGGAAAACAAACAAGGGTTTGAATCCCACCAATGACGAAGACGAGGTAATTAGATCATAGTGGTTGCAATGCTTGTGCTTCAAATGTATGTACTGTAACAACCTTGAAATGGGTTGTTGTTGTGGCTGTCAATTTGAACTTGTTAGTTTTACATTGTTGTCTCTTCCCATCTTTGGCAAGGGAAATAAAGCATACATCATGAAAATAACTACAAGGTAATAAATTGTTAAAATACTAATTCACTCCCTATTTTTCTAGTTTCTAACAAACAATCTCCCCATAAACTTTAACTTGGGGTTTCCCTTGATCAATTCTGATCAAATCAACCAAGTGAGTCAGCCCCGCTCATCCTAGCCTTTGCACACCTCAACATTCATACCACATTATATTTGTTAACATGACATGCCCCCTATCACCTAGGTGTAACACCAAAGTTTACCAATAACTTCCCAAGCGTATGTATGCCTTACCAAGTCTTATAGCAATATGCCAATTTACATGCAATAAATCTCTCTCTCTCTCTCTCTCTCTCTCTCTCTCTCTCTCTCTCTCTACTATATATATATATATATATATATATATATATATATATATATATATATATATATATATATTCATTCTTGATCTACAAACTGGTATTTGTTTCTTAGTGCTTGTCTCATCATCTCCAACATGTATTGTCATACAGTTACAACTATATCACCACTAACTTGAACCATTGATCCAAAAACTTGGAAATTAAATTAAAGATAGTTCTCACAAATTTTCGCAAGATCTTCCATTTATTGAACATTTCTCAACTAAACTAGATGCATTTGAGGTTGTTTTTACCTTCCAGTGGAGAAGGAATCCCCAGATCCACCTTGCAATCCATTCCTTGGATTATTCTTCTTCTTCTATGATGACAAACTCGCAACTACTGCTCACCACACATCAAACCATAGGAGATTATAACTTTGGCTTCCCTTCTTATTAAACGAGGTTGTCATAAAGCTTGCATTCAAACACCTCATCAATAGATCTACTATGTACAATGGAATCAAGTCCCTAGACAACCTTATCATACCTTGTAACATCAACCTGGGTGTAATTTCTGCATTTAATAAGCTACTCATGGCTTCCAGAATCGGCTAATAGATCTTTAGGTAGCCTTGAAGCAACATATTAAATTCTACAACCATATGAGCACGCTATTTCAACACCTTCACAACCCTAATCATTGTGCCATACTTGTTCAATTTGATCCCTATTACCGACCATGACTATGATGAATTTGTTTTCCAGGGAACTAATCCAACTCATAGTGTTCATCAATCAAATAAAAAATCACGATATTGTTTCATTTTAAAAAGCTTGGTCTACTACTTAAAAAACGATTTGATGTACTGATCTCTCTGATCTATGAACCCCAAATCGTCCTTCTCCATAATCCCAAAACTCTTGTTGTAAAAAATCGTCGAGGACCTATAAACTAGTTGGGTAGGATTAACAATATTATTCAACGTTGATAGTAGCCCAACCCTAAGTGCTATTGCACATTTTCTATGCTCCATGACTACTTTTCAAACACCCTCAATGCCCATTTTCTCACAAAGGAGTTTCAAGCCATTTTCACTCCTTTTTTTTACATGGCCATGTGGGTGTAGGTATTTTTCTCTTCTAAGTCAATGAGATAGGTTTCATTAAAGAAATTTTGAAGTAAAAAACAAGCATCAAAACAAAAATGTAAAACAAAAATAAACTTTATAAGAACCAATAGGATTCAATATGATCATTTCAACCATGGGGGATGATTCACCATTTTTGGAGTCAAAAGGTAAAAAGCTAAAAAAAAACATTAAAAAAAATTACTTTTTCAACTTATCTCCCTACGAGTTTACTCAAATTTAGAGCGTCAACACTCGTTAGATGTGGAATTTAATTTTTCATCCTAGGAGCACTCATTAGATGTGGAATTTAATTTTGCATCCTAGGACTATGCATGTTGCATATCTTTGATGGACCCTACTACACGAAAAATGTGAAATACATGAAAGAATGTGATTGCAATCACATTATTTCATGCATTTCACTTTTTTGTGTAATAGGGTCCATCAAAAGTATGCATGGGTACTCCTTGGATGAAAAATTAAATTATTCATCCAATGAATACTCCCACTAGAAATTCAAGTAGAATCTCAAGTAGATAAGTTGAAAAAGTATTATTTTTCTTTTTCCCCTCCAACACTTGATGAGGTAATCTAATCTTATTTTATTATTTACACCATCATTTTATAGTATTCTTTAGGAGGCCCATTTTAGACCTCAAAATTTATCTAATGCTTCGTGTATTCTACAATGATAGCTTTCCACTCTATCCTCTGCACATACCACTTCACACAATGGTTTTCTAACTGTCCTCTATGCATTGATCACACTTAAACATACTCTTGTTGTGTATGAGCTCTTTATTTGTGACATCCATTGATCCAAATAAACTCTTGAAAACAAAGGTATCCCCCTAAAGCTAACACTTGGCTGAGATGTGTCCATATTTGTCTCTAATACCAAATGTTAAACTTATCATAGAGATATATATTTACAGAGAATTACACCAACAAAATCATAAACACAATATGTACACAAGTTTTACCATGGTATCACCCCATCTCTAGTGGAAAACCCAAGAAACAAAATTCCATTAGATCCTTGGTCAAATCCCGACCAAGCTCACAAAGTGAGCCTTCACCACTCACATCCCCTAGCCCATTACAATAGAGTTCCTGCTAACCTTTTAAACACTTCATTACATGCAATCCACAAGCACAAAACCATGGGAAACTAAAAAGCCATGGGTCCAAAACCACTATTGTTGACCCCATCAACTTTGACTCTTTCCCAAAGAAATTTTTACCAAACAATCCCCCCTTAAAACTTGAATTGGGGTTTCCCTTAACTAAACCCAACCAAACCATACAAGTGAGTCAACCTTGGCCACTCTAGCCCTTACCCCCTTAAATTTTTTGAATGGACATCCACTCTGTCACCTAGCTCTAAGTTGCTTGCCTTACTAGGTCTTATAGTAGAATGCCCATTTACATGTAAGAAACTTCCAACTCCATATAATAACTTTTTTCCTAATATTTTGTTGCTATATGAGTTCCATTCTCTAACCTTACCTAACAGTGACTTCGATTTGTAGCAACATGCCACTAATTATTACTACACACAACTCCTCTATGTATAGGCCATAAGTTCTTAATCTCCAAAATGACATTTTTTTCTCAATTCTTGTTTAATCATCTCCAATATGCACTCTCATACCCTTGCAACTATATCACCATGACCTCAAATCATTGGTCCACAAACTTGGAAATTAAATTACACATGATCCTCAAAAGTTTCTACAAGCTCCACCATTTATTGAACATTTCTTGACTAAATTCGATGCATTTGAGGTTGTTTCCACCTTCTAGCAGGGAAAGAACCCCTACATACACTTGTGCAATCCATTCCTTCGATTATTCTTGTTCCTTTACAAACAAAAACTCACAACTACTACTCACCACATGTTAAACCGCAATAGGTTGCAATTTTGGCTTCCCTTCTCTGTCCTCGAGATTATCACAACTCTCACATATAACCACTCCATCCATAGATCCATTATGTACAATGGCATCAAGTCCCTAGATTATTTTAGTATACCTTGTAAAGACAACCCAAGTGTAATTCCACCATTAAATAAGCTACTCCTGGCTTACATAATCCTCCAACAGATCTGCGAGTATTCTTGCATATTCACTTCTGCATCCATACAAGCACACTAGTTCGTCACCCTCACAAACCCATTCATCGTGCCATACTTTTTCACTCTGATCCTTGTCACTAGCCATGACTACGACGAATTTGGTTTCTAGAGAACTAATATAGCTCATAGTATCCATCAGTCAAATCGATGAGCTTGATCTTATTTCATTTTTAAAAATTTAGCCTATTGCTTAATAAAAAACATTATTCACTCATCTCTCTAGTCCTTCATTCCCAAGTCATCCTTCTCCAATTTGTCAGAACTCTTGTTGTAAAAAACCATTGAGGACCTATAAAATCAACTGGGTGAGATCAATAGTGTTATTCAACGATGGTGGTAGATTGGACCAAAGTTCTATAATTTATTTCCTATGTTTCATGTTGAATTTTCAAAGACCCTCAATGCCCATTTTCTCACAAAGAAACTTTAGGCCAATTTCATTTTTTTTCTTTTAGTGACCATGTCGGTGGAGGTATTCTTCTCTTCTAATTCAATAAGATATGTTTCTTTGTTCTTCTACAATGATAACTTTCCACTCTATCCTCTACATAGACATTTTCACCAAAGGGTTATCCAACTATCCTCTATACATCATTCACACATGTACAAACTCCTCCTATGGATAAGCTCTTGATCTATGAAATCCACCAGGCAAGTTAACTCTCATAAACAAAGGTGCCTCACTAAAGGAAACACTTTGTTCAGATGTGTCCACCTTTGACTTTGATACCAAATGTTAAAATTACCAAAGGGATACATATTTATGGAGATAACATACATTACACTAGAAACAATCATAAACACAATATGTACATAGTGTGTACCCTAAGAAAACCCCAATTCTAGGGAAAAACCTAGCTAAAGTAATTCCATTATATCTTTGGCAAAATCCCCATACAAGCCGTCCAAGTGATCCTTCAACACTCACATCCCTTGGCCCATTACAATAAAGATCCTCCTAGCCATTTAAAGGCTCCATTACATGCAATCCATGGGCACAAAACCATGGGAAACCAAAAAATAATGGGCCCAAAACCACTATTGTTGACCTACTCAACTTTTACTGTCCTCGAGAAAAGTTTATAAAACAACAATAAGGCTGAATAATGTACCCAAGTATAAAATATCATAAGCAGAGAAAAGGAGAAAAACCCATATGAAAAAGTATCCTCTTGAAAATATAGAAAGATGTTAATTCTAAAAACATGGAGATGAAAGTGTATATCCCACAACAATCCACATAATGGCAAGAATAAAAGACTGCTCCAATTAGGAAGTACCAAAAACATGAAGATGAGAGCCAAGAAACCTCCATGAGCTTGATTTATCTCTGACTTGGAAGATGTTGTAGAGGCAAAAGAAAATAAAACAATGGCAATTTTCTCATAAATGCTTCATAGAAAATAGGCATTGGTACATGACTAGGACAAAGGCCTCAAATAGAAGCAACACCATCAACCAAAAAATGAGTAATGAGACTTGTATGGAAAACATAGCTAAAACATGGTACAACAAGACTTATGAAAATGTTTTAACATCATCATGATCATAGTAATTAAACACGAGAAATGAAATTCTATGAAAGTAATTAAAACCAACATAGAAAAATAACAAGGTCAAATCGATGAGATGACCAGACAACAAAGTGGTAACAACATAGTCTATCATCATCAAGTTTCCTCCGTTTAAACATAACTCAAGTGGGTGTAGAAATAAACAATGAACAAGAGGAGAATTTTATGAAAGAATAATTGATGATGCATGATGATTTCAAGTTTTCAAACACCTATTCAAATTATTCCATGACAATCCATCAATCTAACCCTAAACAATCTTGATAGTTGGTACTAGTCAATAGGCCATCTTCCCACATAATCTCTGTAATGAACTAATGCATAGCTACAAGGTTCAAATTCCTATGTAAACACCTCCCTTTCATATAAGCATATTGATGTGGCTCATATTTCTAGTCGGATCGCACTAGCAGGTATGCAACCCTATACATCTGCAAGTTTTTCATCTACAAAATCATTTATATCCATCTCATTAGTTCACGCAACACAATTAGTAATGGGTTGATCTTCTAGCAACTCAATATTAACTCCACCTACAAAAAATGACATCATCCTAGATTTAATAGGATCAAATGTAGGAAGTTAGTCAGAAGCAACAACATATCCAAGACTTACTCATGATGTTTGCACTTCAGGGGAAATAGAAACAATAATGCCCTATGTATTTGTCCCAAGTCTTCCTATGGTATAAATAGAAATAATAATGCCATATGTATTTGTGCCAAGTCTTCATCTGGTATATCCTATTTTTCTTAGCAGTTGAGACCCAAAACCAATAGTATATTTTAAAAGTTGGGTGACACAAAATCATATGATGATACACAATCATCAATTTCAGGCTTTATACAAGCAACAAGGCTAGTGATCCTAGAAACTCAACAACAATAACTTCATTCTTAGCATTATGTGGGCAATTGAATTATAATTCAAAGTTCTACTTACACTCCTGCAAACCTTGAATAATCTTGTTCTTATTTTTCAACTACAACAACAATGCATCATGACAATTTTTTCAAAGTCTAATACTGGTCAAATAATCTATTAGTATTTTCTTAAAGATGGGAAGGTTCTTCACAATGCCTTTCCATGTAGGCTTTCAAATAGGAAACCTCTCTAATCTATTGGGAATTTTTCTCCTCTAGCCTACAAATTTCCTTCTTCAATATAACATTTTTTAGATCAAAGAGAGACTCAAATCCCTCCTCTAAATCATCAACAAGGTTGGCCTTAGTATGAAATTAATATACGATATTCTATAAATAAGTTCCCATGACTGACTCGAGAATATCAAGCTTCATTATTTTCTAAATAATAAATTATTCAAACCAATGCTATAATATTGTGTTCTCTGCTTATAATATAGGAGCATCATACTGCAACTTATGGACCTCATTGTGGAGTTTCTTAGTTTCTAACTTCTCACAATCTTTTACCCATTGTAATAGTGTTTTTACAACAAAATAAGATGACAAGTGAACTCAAAGAGGAGTAACCACCAATCTACTCACAAGCAAAGACACCCTGGTAATTAGGAACATAGATAATCATTTTCTTTGCAAATTCATATAGTCAACACAAATATAATCATTCTCCAATGGGTATCATTCAAAAAATATGTTTTCGTTAACTTTTGTTGACCATATGCAATAGTAAACTGCGAAAAATCATAAATATTTATATATGAAGATAGGATTAATGATATGGTTGGGGGATTGGATTTTCCTTTAGTTTTGATTAAGGTGATGGTTTATATTTTAATCATTATATTCCATTAGATCACTCTAGAAAACTGATTGAGTGATCAATATTCGATAAGAAATCAAAGTAACATAAATCAATAGGGATTGGCATCATACTAAGGGTTGAAAAAGCAACAAGAAAATCTAGTTTTGACTTTGCCTTGGTCAAACTAGATTAAAATTTCAATTTCAATTTCAGTAAAATACTTGGAGGTAGTTAACTGAGGTAATGTTAACTCTGCTATGTTCTTCGTCATTGATGGACAAAAATCATATTAGGCAATACTGATCTTGGTGGCAAAGAGTTTGCAACAGTTTACTTCATCATTCCCCTTCATTTCCCTTATTCCTTTTACTCCATTACCCCCCTGTTTCCTCCTTCCCTTCGTTTCTCTTTATTTTCCCTATCTTCATTATTTGATTGTTTGCCTTTATAAACCCCCGATAACCTTTAAAACCCCATATTAACCTACTTTCTATTTTAACCCTAGCTCTAAAGTCTTAATCCTTATAACCACATGCATATAAAATTATAACCCGGGGGGGGGGGGGTTGGTTTCCCGCTGCCACGCGTCATAAATATGTTGGATCGCATGGGTTAATACGGATACCACCGTTGCTCAATAAGCGGTGCGGGGAAACCGCCTGCCTGCGAAATCACCATCCTCCCGCTTGTTAACTATTGTGCATCTCTTGCCCCCGATCACCATCGGATCTGCCCGATGTTGATCCGACGGCTCTCGATCTCCCGATCATCCATCCCTCCATTTCTCCTGTCAATTGATCTCGGCTGTCGGTATATGTAATCCGACGGTGCATATTCACTCTGCCCCGTCTTCCCATTGCCTTCCACCAGCATATCTTGATTGTCCATGCAATCCATCCGACGGCCAGTGTTTCATCTCAGCTCCTGTTCGTTTTCAAAGTGTTTTTACTGTATTCTTTAGTGTTTTTGGGCTCATTCTGCGCACGCAAAGGAGAAAGAAAGCCGTCAACTCTCGGTACTCTGTGTATCAAATTATCAGCTACCTACATTCAAAGACAATATAGCCAAGGACAAAGAGAATGTTCCTCGAGCAGTTCAATGATAGTATCAATTATTGAAAATTATCAAGATAATATTTCAACCATTCAGGAAGGACACTGAAGTACAAAAAGAGCCATTTTGTTCATTTAAAACACTCAGAGTGTATCAGAGAACCCATACATTTTGTAAAGGTGGTTGGTGATCCATTAAGACACCTCCATGCATAGCCTAATAGAGATATTTTTGTAATCAGATTCTATATATACCGAGAAAAATGATGTAACCAGTTTGATGAGTGTTAGATGATAGTTAGGGTGTTATAAGCTTCAACTTATGGAGACTATAACTACTATGTAACCTGCAGCTTCTGGTCTTCATTTCCAACTAATACAAGCTTCTTTTGCTGTCATTTTCTCACTTTTCACTTCTTCTATGTTCCAGGTTGTTCCTGTCATGCATTAATTCATGTACTGTTGATTTTTAGCAGCAGAGGGGTTGTCATCCCACCTCTGGGTTAGAATTTAGTTGTTTCATTGAAGTTGCTCACATGCTTCCATTGTTTTAATGCATAGAGAGCTGTCATCATGTCTATGTATTAGATAATAGATTTACAAACCTTTCAACTAGTTGCAGCTGGCCATCACAGGGTCCTGTGTATCCGCTGGTGTAGTCAGTCTTCTCCATCATCACATTTTGTTTAAACTATGAGTAAGTGGTGGTTAAAAGCCTTGTAATTTGGGAGTGTTCACCCATGTCTGGGGTTAATGATAGTGGGAGTGGTTATCTAGCTTGAATACGCAACATTTCTTTCATTCATCCATCATTTTATCCAACATTTTGTTGAGAATGTAATGTTCTCGAGCATCACTGATATACAACCTAGGTGAGTTTCTTGGGGTGATAACAGGTAATATGGCACTTATTATTCAGTTAACTTAGTTAATTTGATTAGGAGACACTTGAGTTTAGTTTAGTATGAATGGTTGCTAATTTATAGCAATCTATTTCAGTGAATTTGAGTTAGTGTGAGTTTAACTAGTTTTAACTGTTAGAGAACTAGTGGAGGGTTGAGTAGTGGGGTGTGTACCTCAGTGATCAACCAATTAGCTCATCAATCAAACTAGAATAATTGATTCATGAATGAAACTCGAGGTACCCAGTGGAGATTGGAGTTCAAGCGGAATGTACTATCAATTGTAGAAAATTCCAAATTGTAGAGGTGGTGCATGGTGTCAAAGAAGGGCCTATAGGACTTACGCAATTCTCATGGAGAAATTTCCCTAATTAATAGGGGATAATTCCTCAAGGAATAGTGTAAGGAAATAGGAGCTTCGAAGGAAGGAAAATTGGCTAAGTGTTGGCTAGGGTTAGTTTGTGAAGCAATGAGATCGACTATAATAGTGCAGAGGTCATTCAGGTTGGAGCAAGCATTGTATTTCTTCTCTATTTTCTAATTAATGCAATACAGATAGGAAGGAGTTTTGATCAGTTTCTTTGCCCTCGATAATTCTTTGTGTTTGTGTATTGATTCATGTCACATGTTTATGATTTCCTTTCTCGATCATTAATTTATTTCTGTAGATGGGTAGAGTAGATTCAAGTTTTATTTTTTAGTAAATTACATGAGCAGATTTAAATATACATAGAATTTCTACATGGTATCAGAGAAGGATTCCCAATAGAGAAGAGAATTCAAAGTTGTCTTTGCAGTAGGATCAAATTTGTAGGATCACTTATTCAAATCTAGAAGAATGTCTTTTTGTGGACTGAGGTTCAAGTATGCTCTCAAGGGAAACTTGAATTTTGTTGCTTAGAAGGATAGGATGGAGGAAGTGTTGGAGGATAATGGGTTAAAGGAATTCATAGATATTGAGATCCCGAAACCACCAGTAACTAATGTTCAATATCTATCTGAATGGAAGAAGTGTGCAGCCAAGGCAAGGAGAATCATATTAGATGTGAAGGATCACATAGTATCCAATCTCCATGGGAAAGAAACCTCGTATGCAATGTGGCAAGCACTAATAGATTTGTTCTATAACAGTAGCGACCACAGGAAGCCGGTGATCAAGGACAAAATTTGGAATATGAAGATGTAAAAGACAAAATCTATTCATTAGTACCTAAGCCAGTTCACACAATGATATGATGAACTTGGAGGAGTTGGGGTCTAGCCCTTCTAGGCCTTCCCAAGAGCTAGTACAACTACCAGGATTCGGTAAATGGGAGGGAGAAACTACTGAATTGGGAATGCATTTGGTCAGATTTCGTATAGGAGGATATAAGGCAAAATAATAGAGATGGGACCTCATCCAAGGTTGAGGATGAGGATAATTGTGCCTTGGCTGGAAATGAAAAGAAAGGGAAAGGGAATAAATCCCAATCCAAAGGAGAACCCAGTTAAGGGGGAAAGAAGAAATACTTATCCAAAATCAAGTGCTTTCACTATCATGAATTGGGACACTATTCCATGAAGTGTCCACACAAGAAGGTAGGTAAGAAGCCCTTAGGAGGAGCGGCAGGTGAAGTGGCTTCATAGTTCGAGCTTGATTTCACCCTCATCACATGAATGGTGAGCACAGTGATGGGTAGTGTGTGGTATCTCGATAATGGAGCCTCATTCCATATGATGGGCAACCAAAAAATTTTCTGTGACATGGAGGAAAAATACCTCTTGATGAAGGAAGGTATAGCATGACTAGTCTTGGTACAGTTACTTTTTAGACGGAGTCAGTCTCCCCTCTCAAACTCAAGGATGTCATGTGTGTTCCAGGTTTGAAGAAGAACCTCGCTTCAGTTTCTAAATTGAAAGACCGTGGCTGCGATGTGATAGTTATTAAATGGAAGGATTTCCTTAAACACACAACCATCAGACAAGTGAGGAAGATCGAGTTTCATGTGAAGAACCTCTAAAAATTAGATGTGGAATATTCTCCAGCATTGAGCACAAAATAAGAGAAGGTGCAGAGTTAAGACATCTATGAATTATGGCATAGAAGACTTCGCCATTTGCATAATGGTGCTTTGAAGACCATGCAATAAATTTCTACAAGACTTCCCAAAGGAGCACTAGAGCAGCGAGATACATGAAAAGGGTGTACTTTGGGGAATTACACAAAAGAAACCTTCAGTGATCGAGAGAGCAAAGCACAAGCAGTCCTTGACAGTGTTCACTCTAATGTGTGTGGACCTTTCCTCGACATCCTCCACTACAAAGCATAGGTATTATGTGATATTTGTAGATGATTTCTTAGTGAATTGATGGATCTTCTTCATACATAAGAAACATGATACATTCTCCAAGTTTGTTGAATTTAAAGCACTTGTTGAGAAAGAGGCTAGCAAGAACGTGAAGGCTCTCATGAGCAATAATGGAGGTGAGTATGTGTCGAATGAGTTTAACAATTCCTATGCAAAGGAATGCATTCAACGTGAGTTGACACCACCCCACAAACCAGAAAAAAATGTGGTGGATAAGAGGAAGAAAAAATATTATGGGAGTAGTAAGGGCGATGTTGCATGACCAAGGCCTACCACTACACTTGTGGGCTGAAGCATGAAACAAAGTGGTCTATTTACATAATAGGAGTCCTCATCGGATTCTTGGGATGAGTACACTAGAGGAAGCTTTTTCAGGGAAGAAACTAGATGTGTCACACTTCAGGATCTTTGGATCATTATTTTATTGTCATTTTTCCAAGGACTCGACGAAAAAGCTAGAGCCAACAACATATTTGGGCATATTTGTGGGGTACACAGAAACACCCCATAAATATTGTGTGTACTTTACCATATCTCAAGGTGGAAGTTGTTCGTAGAGATGTGAATTTTAGTGAGGAGAAGGCAATGAGGTGTTCTTTTGAGAGGGGCTTCAGTTTCATTAAATTGAGGATGTTTTAGCTCCAAAAGAAGAACCTCAGGTAGTTGTGGAGCAGCCACAAGCAAAGGATCAGAGAGTGGAGACATCCACGCAATCAGAGACATCCATATATGGAAGGAATTGAACCAAGGAAGTTGATAGATTATTGCATGATGGTAGAGAGAATGTGGGGGCACCCACATTACGCTGTAGACAGAAGAGGTCATCTGATTGGTACACTCGCTACATGGCTCTGATGAGTGAGTTTCTAGAGACTGAGCCACATTCATTCGAGGAACCTATAGAGAAACTAGTGTGGGTTGATGCTATTATAGAGGAATATGATTCCATTATCCAAAACAATGTTTGTGAAGTGGTCCCAAGACCAAAGGAGAAATCAATGACCGGTTCGAAATGGATCTATAAGGTGAAGCAAGCAATAAAGGAAACATTGAGAAACATAAGGACCGATTTATGGCCAAGGGATTCTCTCAAGTGGAGGGAATTGAATATGAGGAGACCTTTGATCCAGTAGCAAGGTACTCTTTGATGATCTAGGTGGCTTTAGACACATGCAGAAGTCCCAGACGACTTAGAAAGGGTCAAAATTTGAAGTGGTTAGATTGCTCCCAAACCAGCACTAGATCGAAGTGCTCATCGTCCTGATTCCGATGGTGCAAACGACACTCAAATCCGGGCTCTTATGAGGGAGAAAGAGCCAGTCAAATTTTTGGTCAAAGTTAGGTTGTGGGTGAGGTTTAAGTGTCCTACAAATTGACTAAGTCCCGGACATGGAATCTAGCTCCCGAGAGCAGGCGAATTTGTTGGATACTTAATTTGTTTAATATCCCTTATATTAGACAAAATTGGAAAAAGTGTCATATTATTATAAAAATCAAAAAATATTAAATTAGGTGGCAGGCCATGACCCCTGCCACCCCCATTGGACCCAAACCTTAATTAAACATGGGCCGACGGGACATGACCCTCGCTGGCCCCCAACCACTATACATCACATGAATCAAAAGGGGTGTGGGGCACCCCCAGCGAACCCGCCACCCACGGTGGAACCACCACCTGTATAACACAACAAAACAAAAAAGTTGCCACATATCATAACATATAACATTAAATGTGCAGCCGGCAGGGACTAAACCTACTCGACCCATATGGGACAGCCCCCACCAGGCGGCCCCATGCGGCAACACATTTAAAAGCGGCCATATCACACACAATGGTTACAACATGCATAATCGAATACCCAAAATCATAACCACACCTCTATTTAAAACAAAATAAAAAGAATAGTTATGGCTAATGCACCAAGTCTGGCATGGGTGGGATTTGATCCCCGACCCACAATTTTCATTCCTAATTTTCACCATTGAACAAACGACCATTTCATTAATATCTCCTCCCAAAAATGGATAAATAAACCTTCCTCACGCATTTTCACGTGAGAAGGACGAATGCAGAATGGAATGGGGAGAGAGAAAATGGGATGGAGGTGCCACGAATGGAGTTTCATACGATGGAATCATGATTTGCAGTGCTGAGTCGGAACCATGATTTGCACGTATTTCGAGGCAAAATATTCTTTGATGCTCGAAGATTCTTTGGGGAGGTAAAAATTCCTTCTATCAGAATGTAATCAAGTTGACAATCATTTTTCTCAGATTTTCATAGGGAACACAATGGCAAGGTCAGATTCACCTTTTGAGCAACAGATTTACAAATTCCCAGTGGAGGAGAATCTTTGAGAATCTTGAGGGAATCTTCCAAATCCCTTGGAGGCTGAAATTCGCCAGAGTTAGAATGTAGCCAACTTTATACTCATTCTTCTCAGAATTTTGATCTGAGCAGCAGATCTTTAGATGCCCTGGAGGAGTGAATCTTTGAGGAATCTAGAGGGAATCTAAAAGATTCTTGTAGTCCCAGATTTTCACTTTGTCAGAATTCAGAAATTTGACAGTCAATTTTACACTATTCGACACCATGAATCTGATAGTGAAATCAGATTTTCCATTTGATCATTTTTCAAAGTGGAGTGCAAGTGTTAGCATTCAATGCATGAGTAGTCATTTCTATGATATTCGATGCCATGAGATTGATGGTACAACCAGATCCAACAGTTTATCATCCTCTTCTTATGATAACTCCTTGATGTGAGGTATATGCAGTGTGATCATGTACTTCTTTGTCTCTTTCCTTCAGATGCATTGTGTTGTATAGATCCCTGTTTGATGTTTGATGTGAGATCTTGTTTTGTTCTAGATGTGAGATGTACTTATTGTCATGTTTTGATTGAGATCCCTTTGTTGCCATGTTGATGGGATACCCATGTGTTGTCATGTATGTTTGAATTAAGATCCCTTTGATGCCATGTTGGCAGGATGCTCATTATTATCATACGTGAAATTATATCATGCTAATAGGAGTCCTTTTGTGAATGAGAGTTCCTATAGCGGAACATCTCATGGAGCCACTCCTACGTGAGGGAATATTCCTTGCATGATATAGAAAGCACATTCATGTACATCATCACTCTTTCCAACACTTAATGCAGTGGTCTACACCATCTTGGCATCGGGGCCCGAAGACGTAGTCCCTCTTGGACGAACTTCGTTATCAACATCTTGTGTATTATATTGTTGAATATTGCCATGTTCCCTCTTCTTTACGACATGCATATATGTTCCTTTATGCCCTTTTAAATGAAATTTTAACAACATCATGGAAGTAAAATATCTTGGTTAAATCCAGGAGTTGAATGAACTCAGATCATTTGATCATATCAACTCTAGCACTTACAGCACAAATGGGATGGAAGATGCATTAGATGTAAGTGAAGACAAGATTACTCAATGGAGTTATTGAGGAAGAGGTGTACATTGAACAACTGAAATGTTTTGAGACCTTTGACACAAAGTCTCATGTGTGTGTAGACTCAAATGAGCATTGTATGGATTGAAAGAATCGCCCTATGCTCGGTACACCAGGATTGAAAATAACTTACATGGTTGGGCTTCACCAAGAGTGAAGCAGATGAAAACCTATTTCATATTGTTTTTTAGGGTATATTATTGATTATAGTATTATATGTTTAGGATTTAATTTTAACTGGTGATGAGAACATGATCAGCTCTTGCAAAGAAGATCTTGCAAGAGAATTTGAGATGAAGGACATGGGGCTCATGCATTATTTTCTTGGTTGGTAAGTATGGCAAGAAGATGGGGAATTGTTTGTCTCTTAATGAAAGTATTCCAATTAGATATTGAATAATTTCCGCATGGAGAGCAACAAACCCATGGAAAATCCTATAGCAAGAAGTTTGAGGAAAGAGGATGCCACTTCAGGTGAGGAAGTGGAGTCTACCATTTACAGGAAGCTTGTGGATTCATTTACGTATTTGGTGAACACACTACTAGAGATTTGTTATGCAGTTAACCAACATAGTCAAGTAATGGTTAAGCCAACTAGACTATATTGGAAGGAAGAAAAGCATGTGTTGAGATACCTCAGAGACACCAATAAGTTTGGTCCTTAGCAAAAATGAACAGAGCGAGTGAAGTTGCATGACTTCATAGATGTAGATTGGGCAGGGATTCCATCAAACAAAAAGAGCACATCAAGAGGATTTTTTAGTGTAGGGTCAGCAGTGATTTCTTGGTACAACAAGAAGTAGAGATATGTTGCAATTAACTCAGCAGAAGAAGAGTACATGGCTGCAATTCAAGCAACATGTTAGATGATGTATCCTCCTATGATTTATTGTGATAATTGGAGTTGTATTAAACCCTCTAATAATCTTGTATTTCATGATCCATCTAAACAAATCGACATCTAGTATCACCATCTACAAGATTGTGTGCAGAGGTAGATCATGTTGTTGGAGTACATTCATATAGAGGAACAAGATGCAGACATTTTGACAAAGGATTTGTCAAAGGGAAAATCTGAATTCCATAGAGGCAGAAAAAGTGTATCAGATAATGCCTTTCTTGTTGAGAGGGAGTGTTGAAAATGAATCAAGAAAATCTAATTTTGACTTTTCCTTGGTCAAACTAGATTAAAACTTGAATTTCAATTTTAGTAAAATACTTGGAGGTAGTTAAATGAGGTGATATAGAATTTATCACTTAGTTAACTCAATGAATTTGAGTATGAGACACTTGAGTTCAATTTAGTATGATTTATTGTTGATTTTTAGCAATCTATTTTAGTTAATTTGAGTTATTGTGAGTTTAGCTAGTTCTAATTGTTAGAGAACTACTGGAGGGTCTAGTAGAGGGATGTGTACCTCAATGATCATCCAGTTAACTCATCAATCAGCCTATAATAATTGATGCATGTAGGAAAATCGAGTTACTCAGTTGAGATTGGGTTTCAAGGGTAGTGTACTATCAATAGTAAACAATTCCAAATTATATAGGTGGAGCATGTAGTCAAAGAAGGGCCTACATAAATTCCCCAATTCTCATGGAGAAATTTCCCTAATTAACAAGGTCTAATTCCTCAAGGAACAGTGAAAGGAAATAGGAGCTTGGAGAGAAGGAAAATTGGCTAAGCGTTGGCCAGGGTCAATCTATGAAGCAGTGAGATAGACTATACTAGTGCAAAGGTTTCTCATGCTTTAGAAAGCATTACATTTTGTCTTTATTTTCTTATTAATGCAATACAGATAGGAAGGGATTTTGAACATTTTTTTCCCCTAGATAATTCTCCATGTTTATTTATTGATTCATGTCACATGTTTATGATTTCCTTTCTCAGTCATGAATTTATTTCCACAAATGAGTAGAGTAGATTCAAGTTTATGTTTTAGTAAGTTACATGAGTAGTTTTGAATCTACATAGAATTTCTCCACTAAGCTCCACTTGATAATTTCTCAAGACAATATTTCGCTACCTATGATACCTCTTAGGCCCAATTGTAATTTATATGTCTCATGCAAAATAAGGTATAATTATAATGCATAGGTGCACCACATTTTTCGATTAGAATATTTTTTTCAAATAGTCTGTATTGAAGTAATGTGGTATTTCTCATAATTCAACCTTCAACATAAAAAGTGGGTTTGGAAATTGTATTAGGTGGATAATATTTTATCACCATTGTCCATATTTCCTGAAATATTTGCTAATAAATCCATGATTCTTGAGCTATGACTTCCACTAATTTCATGGAAAAAAAAATTTTGCAAAGAGGATGATCATGAAAGACTTCCAAAATAGGTGTCCATAATTTGTATTGCCAATCCTTCATCTAGACATTATGCCACAACATGTTCATTAACTCAAACTTCTCTTTGGAATTTTTGAAATAATTAATCCTCCAGTGCCTACATGATAAGAAACCATATTATAAAAATAAGGAAATATTTGATATATTAATAAATCCTGGTTGGTCATTCAAACAAGCACCACTAAGTAACACAATGGTAGTGAGAATCACCCAATACAACATTGAGACCAAAAAATTGTTTTTGGTGCAAGATTTCCCCACTCTTTACCTTTAGGCTATTGTTCACTCATGAATGAAAACAAAACAAAAAAATCCCCCCAGAACCCCTTTTCTGCTATTTGGCATTAAGCCTCCCTTTATCTTTTTTGCATGATTAATAAAAAAAAAAAAAAATTATGAAGACGGGGTCCAAACTCCTTGGGATTGAGGCTAGTCAAGGATCAGTTGATTCTCATTACGAACTTGTATGACAAAAATAATGTCGGGCCTGACTAGTTTAATCGCTAATGTAGTCGAGGGTCGGGTAAAGGCAACAGACTAGAAAATATCAACTCGCCAACTACGTTGATATAGTCAAATCTATGAATACCCCTAGGTTATTTTGGGTTATTCATCATTGGGCCTCAATTCCACTCTTACTTATTTCACCCAACTATTTCTTACGTTCAACTATTCACTGCCTAACCAACAAAAGTTGTTTCAAGTCGACTTCACTAGTTTCCCGTGAATGTGCCATGCTCTTTTCACTATCAAAATTCATTATTTTATACTACTTAGTAAATTCTCAAACTTACAAAAACAATGGGAATATATGCGTGATTACTAATTTACTTGCAATAGTTGAAGGTTTCTTGCCTTCTCATAATCACGTAAGTTCTTAGATCAACACATTTAAAAGAAGACACATATACAAAGTTCTTGAGAAAATAATCACCAATACAAGATTTCAATAAGAAGATTCAAATTTCACAAAATACATTGAGGCATAATTTCCTATTGTTCGCCCTCCTCTCCTGTGATACCTTTAGTCCCATGCTTTATACAAAACAAAGAGAATACTTTTTTCCTGTAACCAAATAGGGAGGCACTACTAATATCAAGATTCCCAAAGATGATATTTGGGCATTTCTAGAATCCCCTTAGAAACAACTAGCAGAATTGTCCCGAACAAAGGGAACCGTATACAAACTGAAAAAAATATTTTTAGGGGTTGTCTTCAAACAAAGAACTTATAAGCCTAACAAACAACTAACTTTAAAATATATTTACAAGGAGAGTTGTTTTTAGGAAAACAAAATGGAGAGGGATGCTTCTACATCATACTCCCCTAGAAAAACATAGTTCATGGACTCTTGTCCATGAGGTCTGCAACAGTGTTGTGATATTTCAAGATCTTTGTCTCATTCATCCAAACTACCTCTTTAGTTGGAATACCTTTCCACTTAACCAAATAATCATAATATTTTTTCTTCCTTGTCTTTCTAATAAGTTTTTGGTCAAGAATCATCTCTATTTGCAAATTTTGGTTTGTAGGTAGTTGTGTCTCACACTGAACCTTTTCTTCTTATTCACTTTTTGTTCTTCGGGCTCTTGATCACGATACAAGTATGCAACATTTAATATAGGACGAATTCCTATATTATGGGGTAGCTTGATCTCATAAGTATTTGCTATGAACTTCCTTAGTATTCTGCCTAGACCAATTTTCTTTAATTTTAGTTTTTTATACTCATGCCTTGGAAATATTTCTTTCCTGAAATGTGGTAAAGCTAGGTCCCCCACCTCAAAATTCACCTCCATTCTCTTGAGATTATCTTTTTGTTTATATTTGACGATAGTTTCTTGCAACTATCCTTTGACCTATTCATGTATGATTTTCATGCCTCTAGCGAATTATTCTACATCATCACTTTAAACTCCTTCTCTCCCCAAATTCCTAAGTTCATAAATGCCTCTCAGGTACTTTCCATATACAATTTGAAAATGGATTTTCCTATACTCCTATTAGGAGAATCATTATAGGAAAACTCGACTTGTGTGAGAACTTGATCCCATTGTTTATTGTGCTAGTTAACTAGAAATATCAACAAATTTACCAAACTTATGTTAACGACTTTAGTTTTTCCATCTATTTTAGGATGATAGGCTGAGCTATATGTGAAGTTTGTTCCAATATTCCACCACAAAGTCCTCCAAAAGTTTCCAACAATTTTTTTGTATCGGATTGAGACTATACTCTTAAGCATTCCACGTAGTCTCAGTACTTCCTTGAAAAACAAATAAGAAATGTGTGTAATATTATTTGTTTTTGAACAAGGTATTAAGTGTGTCATCATGGAGAATTTGTCCTCCATTACAAAAACTGAGTCATTTTTTCTCGGATTTGTTGGCAAACCCAGAATAAAGTCCATATTAATGGCTTCCCAAGTATTATTGGGTATGGACAGTGGCGGATATAGGACAACATTCTATTGTCTTACTTTACAATACTATCAAATGTTGCACCTATCCACAAATATTTTGACATTATTCCTCATTCCTGACCAACAATAAAAAGAATTTAATTATGCATATCTCTTGTCATAGCCAAAATGATTGTTGAGTCCTCCATTGTGCTTCTTACTTAGTAGATTATCTCTCACCAACCCTCTTGGAATGCATATATTAGTTCCATTGAATAATTGTCCCTGATGAATCATCTATTCAAGCCATGCACTTTCATCTTGAATCACAATATTTTCACAAGCATCATAGATTTCCTTGAAATTGAATCTTCAACGTATAATTCTTGGAGGTGTTCATACCCCAAAGTGTTGAGTTGAAGCTCCTGCAAAATCAAACATCTCCTACTCAAGGCATCGATAACTTTATTTTCATTTCCATTAATATGTTTCAAAACAAAAGAAATCATTTTCAAGTATTCAACCCATTTGGCATGTCACTGGTCCAGCTTGTCTTATTTGGTTATGAATTGTAATGCATCATTATTTTTGTACATAATGAACTCTTTGGGAATAAGGTAATGCCTCCAATTCTTAAGGGATTGAATTACTGCATAAAATTCCTTATCGTAAGTGGAATACTTCTTCATGGTATCATTTTATTTCTCACTAAAGTATGTGACTCACTTATCATCTTAGCTGAGAAAAACTCCAATAGACATTCCAATGGCATCACACTTTACCTAAAAAGGATTTTGGAAATCAAGAAAAACTAGAACCAAATGATCTATTATTTTCTCCTTCAACAATTGCAATGCCTCTTCTTCTATTGTTGTTCATCTAAAAGGTTGGTATTCCCTTTTAATAGTTTCCATTAATAGTACAAAAATGTGGTTAAAGTTTCAAATAAACTTTCGGGAAAAGTTGTCCAACCCATGAAATCTTATCACTTCATGGATATTCATAGTAGAAGGGAAATCCTTAATGGATTTTACTTTCTTTAGATCCATTTTCTACCCTTTAGAAGAAATTACAAGCCATAGGTACTTCAACTCTACCTTGAGGAAATAACACTTTTTCAAATTTAACATTTTTTTTCTTTCTGTAGTTTCGTTAATACCAGTTTTAGAAACATGAGATGTTATTCCTTAGTTTCACTTTAAACAAGGATATCATTTAAATAAACAATCACAAATTTACCAATAAATTCTTTGAGGACCTCATTCATGAGCCCCAAAAATGTATTTGGGGTGTTAGTTAAGAAAAAAGGCATAACCAACCATTTATACATGCCATCCTTTGTTTTGAAGTTTGTATTTCACTCATCCCCTTCTCTCATCTCGATTTGATTATACCCACTCTTTAAGTCTATTTTTGAAAAATGTTTGACACAACTAAGATAATCCATTATATCATCGATGCGGGATAAAGGGAATCTATACTTGATGGTTATCTTGTTGATAGTTCTTGATTCAATGCACATTCTCTAACCTCTATCCTTATTTAGGCTCAATACCACTAGCACAACATAACGTATCATTTTTTTTTAATTAATCCTTTCTCCAACAACTCTTGTACTTTCTTTTTTATTTCCTCATTTTCCCTCAGTGTCATTCTATAGGATGCCTTAATTGGTAGAGTAGCTCATATAATTAAATCTATATGATGGTTGATGCTCCTTACAGGTGGAAAGGCATTTAGTAGCTCATCCATAATAACATTAGCAAATTCATCTAATAAATTTTTAAGTTCAACTGGTAGCTCATTCAATTTTTTTGTGTAAGGACAATTCTATGCTTACCAATTCTAGTGAATTGCACCTCATCTTCTTTCTTAACCTCCTGTAGAAGCTCCTTCCTAGTCATCATCAACACATTAGGACCAATGTCCTCCTTGAATCATTTATCCTCAAGGAGTAATAAGGTGTGCCTATAATTGTCTTTTTCGAAAGAGTAAGTGTTCATCCTCCCATCATGGAAAGCTCCCCTATCCTATTGCCATGGCCTCCCAAGCAAGATGTGGAAAACATCCATAGGCATGATGTCACATAGAACCTCATCCTTTTATCTTCCAATTTCGAACTCTACTTTGATTTATTCACTAACCAAGATCTGATGCCATTTCTACAACCATGACACTCAATAAGGAGTGGGTTGTGTCATCTTTTGTAGTCCTAACTTTGTCACCATCTCAATAGAAATTAGAGAAATTTTTAGGTCTAAAATGGGCCTCCTAAGGAATATTATAAATAATAGAAATAATAAAGTAAGATTAGATTACATCATCAAATTTTAGAGGGGAAAACGAGAAACCTACTTTTTCAACTCGCATTTTCAACTTATCTCCCTATGATTTTATTCAAATTTCGAGTGGGAGAATTCATTGGATGCATAATTTAATTCTTCATCCAATGAGTACCCATGTTACATACTTTCGATGGACCCTGCTACACAAAAAATGATAAATACATGAATAAACATGATTGCAATCATGTTTTTCATGTAGTTTTGATTTTTCATGTAGAAATTTCCATATAAAGTATGCAACATGGGTACTCCTGGGATGGAGAATTAAATTTCACATCCAATAAGTGTTTCTGCTTGAAATTTGAGTAAAAACATAGGGAGCTAAGTTGAAAATACGAATTGAAAAAGTAGTTTTTATTTTATTTTATTTTATTTTAACTCCAAAAATGGTAAATCATCCCCCATGGTTTAAATAATCATCTTGAATCCTATTATGTCTTACAATGTTGATTTGGTTGTACATTTTTATTTTCAGACCCATTTTAGACTTCAAAATTTCTCTAATGGACCAAATTATCTATGTTTCCAATATCAATGATCACCTTGCAACATTTTTCCTTGGCTTTGCAAACTATTTTGAACAAGTTCCTTCATTTTGTTGGTTATTCCTTCTCTTTTCATCCTTTAATTAAAATTCTCTTCAACATTAAGCACTCACCCAACTCAAGATACTCCTCATTTACTTTTATTTTTGCTACCTCATCCTTGGCTTCTACAACATGTGCTGCTCTTTGACTTCTTGATTTATTTTTGGGATAGTTCCATGACATATGGCGTATCTTTCCACATATGTAACATCTAACTTGCCTTTCTCTGCCCCTACCTTTTGGAAAAAATATTTTTCCCCTTGACTCTCCTCCTCTAGGAGATTGACTGCTTAATCTCCCTGTTACAAAATCAAAAAGGAAGAAAGATTCACTTATATTGATAGTTACTTGTGATATTGTTATAGTATTACTATATTCTTTTTATATTACTCGTTTATCATTATTTCATCAAGTAATCATCAAAACAAATCATTAAGATCAATGGCACCAGATGTAGGCAATCATCCAAGGCTAAAACTGCTTTCTAGGGGAAAACTCAATCAAACTCTTCCACTAATCAATCAAGGGCTTAGACCTAACCAAAAGACATTCCTCCTCCACCAAGTCAGTCTTCCAATATGATTCAGCAAACATCGTTAGTCTCTTCTAGTCCAACAGCTACAACCCAACAACAATCCATAATTTTAGCCTAGCTACAAAATTTTGGCCTAGCTATAATATTGAAATTTTAGCCCTTGCAGTAACTAAACAATTTTGCATGTATGAGACAAAGAGAAATATATTCAACTTCTTATCTTGACAACAACTTCCTTATCCTTCGCTAGGGTTTCCTTCCTCTTCCTTGAATTTTACACCCTCTTCTACCTCTAACTGCTACGAATCGAAGTTGTGATTGATGTGCTCCAAATGAGGTCTAGTTGTTTCCTCTATATAGTATAAATTCCCCTCAATTAGGATGAATTTTCCAGGTTGAGGCCAACTTGGGGAAGGAGACCTAAAAGACTCATTTTACGTTAAAATAAATCTCTTTCTAGATAAATGAAGCCCAAGAAGGGTCTTTTACATTATGACATGGACAAGGACACTTGAAATAATCCCTAGAAACCTACAATGGAGGATTTGACCTAAGAACCATTTACCCACACATTCATTTTATAAAAAAAAAAAAAAAAAATCTTTTGACAAATACATTACATCATGACTCAAATATAATTATGAAGACTCACACTAGTTACATTTTTCAACACTCCCTCTTAACTAGGGATATGTTCATAATTACATATATACAAAGGTACATGGAAGATATCAATTTATATACTTTATGAAGAGTCACAACAAACACAGTGATAGAGATTAGATACCTAACCAAGGTACTCTTTTCTAGTGGGACTAAGTTTTACTCAAGATTTAGCATCTCTAGGTACCATCCATCTTTTAGCTCTAATACCAACCCAGAGATATCGATGCGTATCCAAGGTCGGAGCTCTATGTCCATCGCCACGCTTCCTACTTGGGATCTAGACATCAACACATAGGTTGATGTTAGGTCCCTATAATACTAGTGATGCCCCCATTAATATTGTAGTTGTATTCCTTATTAATATAGTTGTGCCCCTATTGTCCCCATATTGTTATTACTGTGCCCCATAGAATCCCTCTATTGTTATTTTTGTGCCTTTATATTATTATTGTTAGGTCAGCTTGGTTATATTGTGACTCCTTAGACTCTTATATATAGAAAGGAGGTTTTTTCATTTGAATCATCGAAGAATTATTCATTTGTGTAATGTAGAGGTTTCCCCCTCGAAGAGGCTGAATTCTAAGGCGTTCATCTATCTTTTCTATCTTTTTATGAGCTGGTTTCATAACATTTGGCATCAGAGCTTTGGATTCTAGGGTTTCACTGATCCAAATAGGTCATCGTGGCATTTTCGCTATAACGTTTTTCTGCGACATTTCAGAAGTGAAAAAACACCCATTTGAGACAAAATCACACTGAACATTGGGTCCAAATTTCAGAGCTTTTCACGCTACGTTTGTGGAGATATGATCTGAGGAAGTTGGTCTTTTTACAGACTCCTAAATTACATTCCAAATAGGTGACCTGGGGAAATCATCATAATTTTCTCTCTGAGCATCAGATTGAAATTTTGTAAGAAGGTACAGAAAAAGGACAGACTGTAGTTTCTTGTATATATTTTTTAGAGCCGAAGGTCGAAACAGTGACACGTGGCACTTTATACAAGTTCGCTCTTCTAGAAAGGTCTATAATCAGGTCATCTTTGGGAGATTGTGCATAAGTCTTCCTTGGAGAATCCAATTTGGATCGGACTGGTGGCATTGGAAAGAGGATGTAGAGGGCTACTACAGGTCGTAATTTCAGAACTAGATGATCTGAAACTACAGAGATACATCAGATTCGATATCAAGCTCCTGCAAAGAAAAAAAAGGTGTATAGTTTTTTTTTTAATTTTTGCATAAGCTTGGTTTGAAAAATTAGTTTGAAGGAATTCAAAGGGCATAGTAAAGCATTATTATCGGTAGTTGATGCCCTAAGGAAAGAAAATGCAAACACCTAGTAAGCAACCTGAAATCTCTAGCATGACTCATGAAGAAGATGAAGAAATGCAACATGATATATTAAAATTACGAGACCAAGTGCGACAAGTGTCACTTGCACAAAAAGTAACAGAATCTAAGATGGGTGGTTTAAGGAAAGGTGTAGAAGCTAAGATGGATTGTTTAAAGAAAGGTGTAGAAGTTAAGATGGATGGCATGGATGCTAAGATGAATGCTATGGACGCTAAAATGGATGGCATGGATGATAAGATGGAAGAATTGAATATAAAGTTGAATAAGTTGCTACAAGAAATGGTCACTAATGGTGAAAGGGTAGTAAAGGAAACTCATGATGAGAACAAAAGAAATGTTAATCATGATTCCATAGACTCTAATGTTGGATCGAAGACCCACCATATTCCAAAAATCGATAAGAGGAAGTTTGATGGCAAGGATCCCGTAACATGGATATTACAGATGGAGCAATTTTTCAATCTCAATAATGTACAAAACACACAAAAGGTATGTATTGCAACTTTATATTTGGAACCAAATCAGTTTGTATGGTATCAATGGCTTGCTCTCATAAGCAAATTATCACTTGGGTAATTTTTACGGAAGAATTGACAGCACATTATGAGCATACAAAAAGCAACACTTTTTTTAGCCAATTGATAAGTCTCAAACAAAAGGGTTCAATAATGGAGCACATTGAGGAGTTCCAAAAATTGAACATAAGGGTAAAAATATTCCAGAGGAGCATAGGATTGATGTGTTCATAGGGACTTTAAAGGATAATATCCAACATGATGTTCACCTTTGGGAACCTGATCATTAGAGAAGGCATTCAGGTTAGCAAGAAAAATGGAAAGCAAAATTATGGCAACCAGGAAGCATACCACTCACAACTATAAAGATGGAAGTGTTGTTGCCCCTAGTCTTCCACAACCTATAAGGTTGACACCACAACAATTGGAAGTAAAAAGAGCAAAAGGGCTTTGTTACAGTTGTGATAGCAAATACACTAAAGGTCATAAGTGTGCTGAGAAGAAATTATTCTACATAGATTGTGAAGAGGAAGAAGAAAAGGAGCAAGAAAGGTCAAAAGAAGAGGATATACTCTATGAACAAAGCCTAGATGAAGAACAAATGAATCCGACCATATCTTGTAATGCATTTGCAGGAATTACCACTCCTCAAACCATCAAGATAGAAGGACAAATCAAGAAGAAAAAGGTAATAGTGTTGATTGATTCAGGAAGTACCCACAATTTTATTCATTGTAAGGTAGCAAAAGAATTGAATTGCTTCCTATATCCAGCACCAGAGTGTCAAGTGATGATTGCAAATGGAGGAACAATAAATTTCTCTAGAAAGTGCCATAATATCAAGCTATCCATGGGAGAATATGTATTGAAAAGCCCAATGCTTTCCATTCCAATGGGAGGTGCTGATGTTATACTAAGAGTCCAATGGCTACAATCCTTGGGTACAATAGCTTTTAACTTTCAAGAACTTTTCATGAAATTTTATGAAGAAGGAAAGGAAGTTGAATTAAGGGGTATTTTAGGGAAATCGAGAAAGATAATAAGCTCTAACAATATGACAAAGCTTCTAAAAAAGGAACAACGAGGTGTAATTGCACAATTATGTTCACTAGATGTTTCCACATTGAAACCATCTATTTCTCAAGATCGCCAAAAAGTCTTGGAGAATCATTCCAAGGTATTTGAGACTCCCAAAGGTCTCCCACCTATTCAAGATCATGATCATGCTATTCATTTGATTCCAGGAAGTGTTCCTCTAAACATCAGGGCATACATATATCCCTATGCCCAAAAGAGTGAAATTGAACGTATGGTTACAGAAATGATTGAGGCTGGTATAATTCAACCTAGCCAAAGTTCTTTCTCTGCTCCAGTAGTATTGGTGCACAAGAAGGATAGATCATGGTGCATGTGTGTGGATTATAGGGAGCTCAACAAGCTCACTATTAAAGATAAGTTTCCCATTCCTGTCATTGATGAATTATTGGATGAATTGCATGGATCAATTTACTTCACCAAGTTAGATCTTCATTCAGGATATCATCAAATCAGAATGAAGACTCAAAACATCCCGAAAACAACATTTAGAACTCATGAGGGTCACTATGAATTTTTGGTCATGCCTTTTGGCCTTACCAATGCACCTTCTACATTTCAAGGTTTGATGAATTCCATTTTCAAACCCTTCTTAGAAAAATTGTGTTAGTATTTTTTGATGATATACTAATCTACAGCAAGTCTTGGAAGGATCATGTTGAACACATTAACAAGGTGCTACAACTATTGGAGGAGAAACAATTATATGCAAAAACATCCAAATGTTTCTCTGGAGTACAAGAGGTGGAATATCTAGGTCATATTGTATCCCATGAAGGAGTTAAGGTAGACCTTAGCAAAATTAAAGCCATTAAGGAATGGGAAATCCCCACATCCATAAAGAATTTGTGAGGATTTCTCGGGTTGACAGGGTATTATCGCAAGCTTGTTAAGAATTATGGGAAAATAGCCACACCTCTAACAACATTGTTGAAGAAAGATGCATTTTCATGGACTCCATAAGCAACAAAGGCCTTTGAATATCTTAAAGAGGCAATGTGCCAAGCACCTGTCTTAACTACACCAGACTTCACAAAAACCTTTATTGTGGAATGTGATGCTTCAGGAAATGGAATTGGTGTTGTTTTAATGCAGATGAAAGACCCATTGCTTTTGAAAGTCGTCCAATCAAGGGAAAGTTTTTACACAAAGCTATTTATGAGAAGGAAATGTTGGCAATACTCCATGCACTTAAGAAATGGCAACCCTACCTAATGGGAAGACACTTCAAGGTAAAAACGGATCATGATAGCCTTAAATACTTTTTAGAACAAAGATTATCCTCTTAAGAGCAACAAAAGTGGGTCACAAAGATGTTGGGTTATGAATTTGAAATCATCTACAAAAAAGGGAAGCAAAATGTGGTGGCAGACGCACTCTCAAGAAAGGATGAGGATGTGGAAGCATTGTTGTGCGCCATTTCTATTATCCAACCAAATTGGATAAACAAAGCAAGGGAGGAATGGAAGAATGATGAAGAAGTATGGGCACTTATTCGAAAGTTACAAAAATATTCCAGTACATCTGATACATTTCGCTGGCAAAATGATTTGTTATGGTACAAAGATCACTTATACCTCTAAGAATTCGCAACTCAAAGAAAATATTCTTATGGAATTGCACACTTCTCCCTTAGGAGGGAACTCAATATTTTTAAAAACTTACCACGGGGTTAAGAAGGAATTTTTTTGGGATGGCCTTAAATCGGATATTCAAAAGTTTGTGGCAGAATGTTTGGTTTGATAACAAAAAAAAGTTGAAACAATTAAGACCCCGAGTCTATTACAACCTTTATCCATTCCAAGCCAACGTTGGGAGGAGGTTTCAATGGATTTTATCACAGGTTTACCCATGTCTGAGGGAAAGAGTGTAATCATGGTGGTAGTTGATAGACTTACCAAGTATGCACACTTTTGTGCATTATCACATCCATTTAAAGCGAGTACAGTTTCTACTGCATTTATGGAAACAATTCAAAAGCTACATGGAAACCCAAAGATTATTGCAAGTGAAAGAGATCCCATTTTCACTAGAAATTTTTGGACATAATTATTTTCTTGTCTTGGTACTCAGCTAGCTCATGGCTCATCTTATCATCCTCAATTTGATGGGAAAACTGAGATAGTAGACAAATGTTTGGAAGGATATCTTCGTTGCTTTGTATCTGATAAACAGACACAATGGGTCAAATGGTTTCCTCTAGCTGAATGGTCGTATAACACTTCCTTCGATGCAACAACAAAAATGACCCCATTTATGGCACTTTATCGATATCAACCACCATCCATCACATCATATTTAAGAGAAAATTCTAAGGTTCATGCAGTGGAACATCACATTGAACATCAACAACAAGTCCTCCAACTCTTAAAGGATAACCTCATGTTGGCACAAAAGAGAATGAAACAATAGGCAGATCAACCTTGTAGCGAAAGAAGTTTTGATGTAGGTGATTGGGTATTCCTACGGCTACAACGATATAAAAAAATTTCCCTCAAGGAAGCTAAGAATGATAATAAATTATCACCAAAGTATTATGGTCCGTACAAGGTGTTGCAAAAGATTGGTACTATGGCATACAAATTGAAGCTTCCTGCAGCTTCTCAAGTGCACCCAGTTTTCCATGGTTCATGTTTAAAGAAGGTTATAGGTAACAAGCTCCCAGTCAAACAATATTTCCAGAACTTGATGAGGAAGGAAAAATTATATTGGAACCGGAAGCAGTCATAGAAACAAGAACTCGACAACTATGAAATCGATCCATTTTATCTCATCAAGTGGAAAAACTTATCCGCTGAAGATTCCACATGGGAGGATGAGAATTTTATACAGAAGCATTCACAACTACTCAAGCATTAAGGACAACATTTTTTTGAAGGAAAGGGGCATGTTAGGTCCCTATAATACTAGTGATGCCCCCATTAATATTGTAGTTGTATCCCTTATTAATATTGTTGTGCCCCTATTGTCCCCATATTGTTATTATTGTGCCCCATAGAATCCCTCTATTGTTATTTTTGTGCCTTTATATTATTATTGTTAGGTTGGCTTGGTTATATTGTGACGTCTTAGACTCCTATATATAGAAAGGAGGTTTTGTCATTTGAATGATCGAAGAATTATTCATTTGTGTAATGTAAAGGAGGTTGCCCCCTCGAAGAGGCTGAATTCTAAGGCTTTCATATATCTTTTCTATCCTTTTGTGATTTGGTTTCATAACAGCTGACCAAATTTACTCCCAAGTATCTTGTTGCCACAAGATGCTTCATCTCTCCTTTTTTAACTGAATCAGATATATATTCACCATCATGCTTCAAACTTCTACCTTTTCTATGGAGATATCTTGCACAATTACAACCCCAATCAGTAATATAAATTCAAATATATATACAAGTAAACATAAACCTCTGGGGTCCTTAAGCATTCAATACTACTTATATCATCACCAAGTTATCTAAATATAACTTGTCAGAAGCTTTCTTCTTATTTATTTTCTTTAGTAGCACCAAATACAACCTCAGTACTTCTCAAGCCTTTTATTTGCAAATCTATCTCTAGTAATTTTATTCATACTTCAGCTTCATCCTTTCTTCAAGGTATTTATTATGACTGTCATAATATTCCCTCCCTCTCGATTAGGGAGATATGACTTTTCTTCTATCCAAGCTCCCTCACAACTCAACAACTTCCTTCTTTTATAACATTGGAGAGACTTAAGCTTTTCAAGGATTTCATTTCTTTCTCATGTCATCAAGGTCATATTGATCATCATCATTATTATAACTTCCTTCATCATGCTCATCATTATTATCATCTTCAATTACGAACATCTTCAACATCTTGAAGGTGATGTACCTGTAAAACAAGTACAACCAAATAAATATATAGAAGCATGAAGTTATTTATATCAAAATCATATCATTACATTTGAAGCATCAAAACATTCAAACTTTATACATTAGATACCTAAACCTAGATAGGTTCATAATTATCAAGGGTGACACCTTTTTACATACTAGAGTTCAACTTCTTGCTAGAGTTTGTCATAAACCCTAGACTCCATCTTCGAGACAAAAAGCCTTAGATTCAATCAAATAACAATCAAATCATATGCATGTAAGGTTTAAAAGATATTCTTTTAGAATTACATTCAGACCCAAATAAGGTTTGTTGCAAACCCTAGATCTAAATCATATTAAAAACAATATCGTAATGTCCTAGAATATCAATTTCTACAAGGGTTTTTGTTACACACCTTATATTTCACAAACTAAAACATGAGTATCAACAATTAATATAACATACTTGCATACACATATATAGGATTTCATAATCATGCATTAGCATTTCACAACAATATCTACTAGGTAAACCCAAGATCAATACATCAAACAATTTACTCTAGGGTTTTAATAAAACATATGAATACACACCTAGTGTTTCGTTCCTAGAATCTTACTTTAGTTATTACAAAGGTTTTGTTCATAAACCCTAATACATCAAACCCTAAAATATAGAGTTTCATTATATAACCTAGACATTAGCATTAAACCCTAAAGGACTAAGGTTTTTTATCATAACGTTATCAAAACCCTAAACTTCAAAAGAATAGGATTTCTAGATTTTATAAACAATCCCTAAGTAGATTATGGTTTAATTATTTAACATTGGCATACCCTTAGCAACAAGAAGCTAGGGTTTTACAGTGAAACCTAAGGGTTAGGGTTTAACAATAATGATCAAATGATAACAGATAGTATAATGAGGGTAGATTCAATCTAATGATTAATCACCCTAAAAAGAATATTTATGATTCAAAATCTTATATATAATGATGTTAGTAATGTAAAGCAAATTTCAAAAGATAATTATCATACCTATTGTATGAAAAGGACCTTGTACAAAAATTTGTAGTTTAAGAAATACTTTATATTGTTCTTTCAAAAACCTTGTAGGACTCCAGTTCTTGAAGGGATTCCTTCTCCACATACCTTCTTTCATGATTCAAGTATTTCCTTTGAAGTCTCCTTCATAACCTTTGTGCATTATGGAATCTTTCCTAACCAAGAAAAATATAAGGGAAAGGTTATTAGTATACAATAGAAGAAAATCTTGATATTAGGAGGAAACCAAGCATAAAATAGGAAAGAAGGAAAAATATACTTATCTTTTACTAAAATGGTGGAGGATCCCTCTTAATATAGTCCTTTGAGGGATACCTACAATTTAAACAATCCAAAAATGTTCTAACAAGATATATTAGACCTACAAACTCTAGAAATTAAAACATAAAAAAAACATTGCAAAAATTAAGATAGAAGGATATGTGAGGATAATTTTCCCTAAGAGTGTTTGGAAACTATATATTTGATTTTGGATTCTTCAGTCTTATTTCTCTTAGGTGGATCTTCATCAAAAATATTTGCATGTTCTCTTTCTCTTATATTATTCCTTAGATATTTATTACAATGACTTTTGTAATGACCCATGTTATGACAATTATAGCATTCCATCTTGGATAGGTCAACTTCATTCTTTGGTCCTTTGAATTTCTTCTATGTTCCCTTCTTCTTATGATGAGAAAAGTAGGCATTTGAATTTGTTTCTACTTCATACTCCTTGTTATTTACTAATGAGATGTGAGCTTGATATTTATTGCATGCATTCCAAAATTTTTCAAAGGTTAGTGTATACTTCCAACTGCGAATTCCTTAAGCGAAAGCACTCCAAGACTTTGGTAGACCTAGTAGACCATCAATCACTAGTTCTTTCTCTTGTACAAATTCATCTATAGGTTGGAGTTCACCACTTATTCTATATATTCTTACAAAATATGATGACCCAATATCATCGTTTTTCATATTTATTATCCTTAGTTCATTCTTGAGGCTAGTTATCTGAAAAATGTCCTTGATGGTGAATAACTTGAAGAGAGGTTCATATATTTCTTGAGCAGAGTCTATGTCGGATATGTATGCAATTAGGTTGTCCTTTACTCATGTACTATTTGATTCATGGAAAATATTTTGGTTTCTTTGAACTTCTCCTTTGCTACATCATATGTAGGTTTCTTTAATTTTCCTTGAACAAGATCCAAAAATTTATGCTTAGCAAGAATACGATATATCCTCTTTTTCCAAGTGGCTCCTTCTATATTTTTTTCTACCTTCATTGTAGTTGACATAGTCTCTATAGATAGTAGGATATTCTTATTATATAACCCTTTTCCTTAATGACCTTCCTTTGTTCCTTTTTCTTCAATAAATCTTCAAGCTACCTTTTTCTTCCTTCTTCACCTTAGCTCTAATACCATGGTAGAAAATAAGAAAGGAAAACCATTCTCTTATATTGATAATTACTTGTGATATTCTTGTAGTCTTATTATCTTCTTTTTATCTTCGTATTTTATCTTTCTTTCATCAATAAATCATCAAAACAAAACATGAAGATCAACGAAAACATATGTAGGCACTCGTCCAAGCCTAAAATCCCTTTATAGAGGAAAGCCAGTTAAACTCTTCCACCAATCAAATTGAGATAGACCAAGAACTTAGACCTGACCAAAATACCTTCCTCCTCCACCAATTTATCCTTCAAATAAGATTTAAGAAACTTCAATAGTCTCTTCTAGTCCAATGGATACAACCCAACAAAAATCCAAATTTCTAGCCTAGCTACTCCAGACTTTTTTCGCAGCTACATTATTACAATTTTGGCCCTTCCAAAAACCCAACAACTTCACACATGTGAGAAAAATAGAGAGAAAATTCACTTCTTATGCTTGGAAAAATACATCCTTCTCCTTCGCTAGGGTTTCCTTCCTCTTCCTTCGATTTCTCACCCTTTTCTACCTCCAGCTAATGTTGATCAAACTTGTGATTGATGTTATTCAAATGAGGTCATTTTGTTGCCTTTATATAGTATATTTTTCCCCTCAATTAGGCCGACTTGGTGGAGGAGACCTAAAAGACCTATTTCACATTAAAATAAATTTCTTTCATGATAGATGAAGCCCAAGAAGGGTCTTTTACATTATGACATGGAAAAGGACACTTGACATAATCCCTAGATTGACCCAAGCATGAAGCCCATGCTTTAATAAGTCAATTTCTTTTATAATAAAATTTATTTTCCTTTCTTTTGACAAATACATTACATCATGAATCAAACAAAATTATGAAGATTGACACTAGTTACATTTTGCAACACCTTCTTCCTCTTTTGGATCCTTGAATCTTCCCATGTTGGTAGATCCTTTCCCTCTTGCTGGACCCCTACCTTTACTCCTTTGGATTATTTTTTTCTACTAAACTTTTATTTTTCTCCCAGTGTTTCCTGATAGGAATCCTCCACACTCTTCAAGGGTAAAAGACTAATTTCATCTTTTGTTTCATTCCTTAGGCCATTTATCTATCTTACCACCTTCTCCACATCTTACTTGATATGGTATGATCTAATATTTAGCCTCTAGAATTCCTCTTCATACTATTTCATTGTCATCGACTTTTTCCTCAAACTTTGTAGTCACCTGAATAAGTTTAGCAATTAGTCTTTAGACATAAAAAAGCTCTTGAATTTGGCCACCATTATGTCCCAAATCTTAATATTTAATTTTTCCTCGTTTCTTCAACCTGCTTGAAATTCATCTCATCATAGGGTTTCATGTCCCCTTAACCTGGTAAAAGCATACATAACTTTCTAATCCTCTTCAACATCCTCATAATCAAAATATTTGTCCATAGTTGTCACCTAGTCCAACAACTCTTCCACATTTAGGTTGCTTTCATATAGGGTACTTCCCTCGTTGGTTTGGATCTGCCCTTGGTAATTAGCTTTATTAATTGTTCATATGGTTGCTCCCTTCCTAGGGTTTCTTCCATCTCTTCCTCAGAACTCGTGTCCTCACTCTCACTGGTGTCTCCCATGTCGGGTTCTCATATTTGTGAAATCCCATGGCCTCCATTCTTACCTGGATACACCTTAGTTCCATTCTCGGGTTCTCATCTAATCTACTCCTTTCTCAGCCTCCTCTTTTGGGTGGCATACTTGCAACAACAACTTTCATAGATTCTTAGGTTTTCTTTATTGATTGCAAACATTCTCCTTATTTTCTTCAGACTTTCTCTTGCTTTGATACCACTTTGAAAAGTGATAGTAGAAATCACCCCAACAAAATGATGATACTAAAAGTATAGTAGAATTACTCATTATTTAGCTTTAGGCTATCATTGAATCATGAAGGAAAAGAAAAAACAAATCCCACTAGAATCCATTTTACTCCATTTAGTATAAAGCCTCCCTTTACCCTTTTTGATTTATTAATTTATTTGTTTTTTATTTATGAAGGCAGATTCCACACTCCTTGGTATTAAGGCTATTTGGGGGTTAATTAATTCTCCTTAGCAACTCATATGTCGAACAACTCAGGCTCAACCAATCTAACTACTAATGTAGTTGGGGATCGGGTAAAGGAAACACACCAACAAATATCAACTCATTGACTACATCGACAACAATAGGTTTCGAAATACCTTGAGGTTTGTCAGGGTTAGGGCCTTCATTGTACACTTACTTATTCCACCTGATTGTTTCTTATATATGACTATACACTTCTTGGCCAACAAAAATTGTTTCAAGTCATATTCATTAGTTTCTCTAGAACTTGATGGGCTCTTTTCACTATCAAAATTTGTTATTTTCTATTACTTAGTTGATTCTCAAACTTATGGAGACAATGGGAATATATGTCCAGTTACTAATTTCCCTATAATCTTTGGAGGATTATTTCCTTCTTAGAATCACATTAGTTCTTATGTCAACACATTTAAAAGAAGATGCATGTACATATTTCTTGAGAAAATTAATCACCAATAAGAAGATTCAAATTTCACAAAATACATTGAGACATAATTTCCTATTGTCTTCCCCCTCTCCCACGAGACCTTCAGACCCATATCTTATACAAATCAAAAAGACTTTTTTTTCCTATAACTGAATAGGGAGGACTTGGGAATAGCATCCGTCCCAAATATGATAATTGGGCCCTTCTAGAAGCTCCTTAGAAACAAGTAGCACAACTAACCTAAATAAAGGATGACATACACAAAAAAAATTGTATTTAGGAGTAGCTACTTAACAAGGGACACATAATCCCAACAAATATATAACTATGGAATATATTTACAAGGAGAGTTGTTTTCAAGAAAAAAAAATGAAGAGGGATGCTTCTGCATCACTTAGGCTTCAACACTAGACCTCAAACTTTTCAGTTTTACTTATCTAGATTGTTCCAAACCTTGCAACATTACATGTCACAAAATCAAACCCTTTGAGGGCCTTGGAATTTTATTAACTGATTAAATGACATGCACTTTGACATATCAATGGTTGAGGTTAGCACATAGACATCCACCAAAGTATATCATTGGGATTCAACACTAATCAAGAAGCCTGCTTATCAAAATCAAATCATTGCCCTCACTTTTTATTTAAAGATAAGATGAAAACACACTTTTTTCTTCAACTATAACACATTTTCGATTCCCATTCTTGTAGTATGGCTTCTCATCAACTAGAAATCAAGCAACAACAAAAAATTCCCTCTAGAATACTAAAAAATCCACTGGTCTAGGTCATATAGATAATCAATGTAACTCAATATGTCTTGATTAACGGATGAATTTAAATTTATTTCTATGAAATAAAAGGAGTACCAATCCATAAAATGTTGGATCATAGGATCAACAAATAATCCTCATAAGAGACAAATATGCTAGGACCCAATTTACATAAAAAACCGCAAGGTCCTTACCTTTCTTGTCACAACAACTTGATTGCATGTTTCTTTATAATGGTAGCCACATTGAAGAGGAACAATATCTTAAAACACCACAATCCAACAAAAATTAATGAGTTGTTGAAGCACTAGAGAGTCCATGCATAGAGAAGCAATCCCCCATGCAAACCCTCATTATCTTTTATGCACAACCATTCATAAGAGTGTAAATTAACTAGTGACTCAACAAATTGAAGAAGCTTCTAAAACTTAGAACTCACACTCAAGTATATCTATAGATATGGAATAAGAGAAATTTGGGAGACCCCATTAAAAGAATTATGATTCACCACTGTAAGAAACATGCACTCTAATACTATGTAAGAGTTTTTTATTACTCAAAATGTTGTAAAAATCCATAGAGAAGGCATATGTCGAGGAGGTCTAGTGTTGGCTAAAGATATCTATGAAAATTGGGCAAATAAAAACCTACATGAACTTGCAACTCACAAAACTTAACTCATTAAAATAATGGACATTGAAAAATACCAACACTAACACATCTCTCTAAACAAATATATATTCAAAAATGAAAATATTTAAATAAATACAAATTATCTAAAATTAAAATTCTTAAAGAAGTGAATGAGTATAAAACGAAATAAAACTTCACACAAAAATTACACAAAAAATATATTTGGACATTGTTCATTAAACGTTTGAGTTTACTCTTGAAAATACTTACAAGAAAATATAAAATCCAATAATAAAAACAACATAGTTGTTTTTCTTTAAAAAATATAAATACCTAGAGTTATACACCTTATATATACAACTTGAGTGGGCCTAATGTGTAAGAGCATGTATTTCCTTCTAAAAGATTAGAGGGTCAAAACGAGAAAAGATAAAGTTGAACCTAATAGATAAACATCTCATACACCAATTTTATCAAATATACGTGTACCTTACATTAAATTTCCATTAATTATTTTTATTATTCAAAATTTCATTGAAAATTTATTAAATTTCTCTCTTAAAAATGTCAAATAAATATGTAAATATCAAATGTATTTTAAAAATAACATAAATCTTTTAAAATTAACTCTTAATACTAAAGCCACATATAAATTTCTACTCCTAAAATTTCAATTTCTTGAAATAAATCTTACTCACCAGAGATATGAGAAATACTTTTTAAAAGAAAAGAAAATTGTAAACAAATACACCTAGAATTATAATAAAAATATAATAATTATAAATCTAATTCTTTAAAATTATTATGATATTCCTAATCTTCACTTAAACATTTATTTATTATTTTAACTATAAATAAATATATACCTATATTTCAAACACATTTAAATAAATATGAAATCACATTCTAAAATAACATAATTTAAAATGAAAAATCATTAATACAAATTATAAACAAATTTCCACTCTTAAGATTTATTGTGTATACTAATATTGTTTTTCTCTATCCGTCCTTAAAATTCAAATTTCCCTCTCTACACAGATATCGTTATTTGTGTAAAATAATATTGTTTTTTCCATCCGTTCTTAAATTCAAATTTCATGTTCTCGCTTTGAAAGTTAAAACAAGTTACAATAACTTATACAAATGCTTGTAATTCATTAAGAAGAGAACATTACATCGAACAAGTACTTGTTCGATGCCATGTCACAATTTATGCTAATCCACATTTGCTTATTGTCACTTGGTGCTTATAGAGTACTAGTTTTTTTTAGATTGATATTATATTACATATGGACTTGAACTCGGGAGGACTTAACACGGTATAAAATATTATTAATTAAAAGATTGTTAAAAATGTAATTTCATCTGTCGAGTAATTTATTTCCATCAAAATCATTCAAGAAAACTGCCAACCTTCATCGGACCGCTTTTGCTAAAGGATTAGTTTTCCTCCAAACGCACTCGATGCAATAAAATTTTGCCACGTGTCTAATTGTACTTTCTTCAAAACCATTTTTCATAGGGACATAAAGTTCGGTAGATATGGGCCTTCCGATATTGACCACATTCGTCTGATTGAAAGGAAGGCAGACCTCGTCTGATTGAAAGGAAGGCAGACCACCGTTGATTGAAATTAAAGTTGCATACAAGCATGCACCATGGACATAACGTGAAGTTTTCATTTTGACCGCCAGTAAAACCATAAATGAAATTTATTACGAGATGGTAAATGTTTTAATTTTTGTTTGTAAGGAAGTATGGAGAATTTAAAGATAGGTATGGGTAAGTCAACACACCATTAAATTTTTTTTGGTTTGTGTATATGTTTTGTTTTTTGTCTTCATTCACATTAGTATTGTAATGTGTAATGAAAAGGGGAGCACAGCAGTGCGAAACGGCTAGCATGGTGTGAAACACACAGGAGTGTGAAACAAAACAACGATGGTATGTATTTTGAGAATATGTAATTTGCCGCAGCTGTGTGATGTAAGTTTTTTTTTTGTTGTTAAAAGGAAGGGAAGCAATCTGCAATATGAACGAATGAAGAATTGTTTTAAACAGCAGTGTAAATGGTGTGAGTAAAGAAATGGTTTTTCACCCCACAGTGAATGTAATGTAAGAAATTTTTATTTTATAACAGTGAATGTAAAAGTTTTTCACATAGCAGTGAATGAGGATTTTACACAGCAATGTAAAATTATTTGTAAAAGAGACAGAGTAACATTATTTCTGTGGAAGTTCTTGGTGAATCCCTCTTATAAGAGGAAAAAATATGTATCAGGCATTTTATTAATGAACATAAAGGCTTTTATGGTTGTGAAAAATCTATGTTCTCAGAAAGCAATTTAGTTTTCCTGTGTTAAAAATCCTGTGGACAAAACAGAGTATTTTCTCGGTTCAGTAATTATTCGAAAATTCCAGAAATTTCCAACAGTGGTATCAGAGCTTGTCCAGGCTCTTTGAAGGTGTCAAAGAAGCTGAAGGAAGGAGTTCCTTGCTGCTCCAGCAAAGTGAAGACACAGTCAAGAAAGGATTCAGGTATTTCTCAAAGTTTTTTTCTTGTGTTACTGCTGAAGAAACAATCAGTATTTTAAATACACAGTCAAGGATTTAGAAGCATAGCTGAGAATGCAAGGAATGGCTAGCACAAGCACTAGTATGAGTATGTTTAATACTCAGCTCCCACAGTTTAATGGGAAAAACTATGACTATTGGGCAATAACCATGAGAGCCCTGTTTGCCTGTCAAGATTTATGGGAATTAGTTCAAGATGGTTTTGAAGAACCAGCAGATGAAAATGAGTTGAATAGATTAACTCCAGCAGAGAAGGATCTACTAAAGAGCAATAGGAAGAAGGACTCAAAAGCCCTTGTATTTTTGTATCAAGTAGTGGACCAGAGTGTGTTTCCAAGGATAGCAGCAGCTAAGACATCCAAAGAAGCATGGAAAACCCTCAAGACAACCTATCAAGGCATGGAGAAAGTGAAGACAACAAAACTACAATTGCTAAGGAGAGATTTTGAAAGTCTTTTGCATGAAGGAGTTCAGACAATATTGACTCATTCTTCACACATGTAATTGGATTGGTCACACAGATAAGGACTCATGGAGAAGTTCTTGAAGAAAGGAGGATTGTGGAGAAACTATTGAGGATCCTACCCTCAAAGTTTGATGTGATTGTCACCACCATAGAAGAGACAAAGGATCTCTCAAACTTTTCAGTTGATGAACTTCATGCATCACTGATAATACATGAGCAGAGGTTGAGTAGAAATGAAAAATCATCTCTAGAGAAAGCCTTCAAGACCCAGATGTCTTTTGGAAGAGGAAGAGGTCAAGGCAGAGGAAACAAGAGAGGAAGAGGTAGAAGCCAAAACAGAGGTGGAAGAAACAGTCCAGCAAACACTCAAGGAAGAGGCATCAATCCAAATTAGAACCAAGACTAAGGTAGTAGTCAACAAAGTGGACATCATCATGCTCAGGGACAAAGGTATGATGAAACCAATGTCCAATGTTATTATTGTAAAAAATATGGGAATTATGCAAATGAATGTAGGAAGAAACAGCATGATATGAATAGTAGATCTAGTGCAAATATCACTAGAGAAAATATCAGTCAAGACAATGTGTTGATAGCTTGTAACATGGCTGAAACAAAAAGTGATGATATATGGTTTCTAGATTCTGGTTATAGTAACCATATGACAGGAAACATAGCCCTGTTTTCCAAGTTAGATCAAAATGTGAAATCACAAGTCACACTTGGGACTGATAGTAAAATTTATGTTATGGGAAAAGGAGAAGTTAAAATATTTAAAAAGAAAGGTGAAAAGAAAACCATAGCAGATGTCTATTATGTTCCTGGAATGAAATGTAACCTCTTAAGCATTGGGCAGCTTGTTCAAAAGGGGTACAATGGTTTCTTTGTGAATGATGTATGCACCATCATGGATAGAGCACCCAGCAAACGATGCATTGTTGAGGTGAAGATGACGAGGAATAGGATGTTCCCTCTTAGAATAAAGACAGATTTGAAAAACAAAGAAGTAATTGTAGCAGTTACCCAAGAGGCTTTCCAAAGCGTATCAAAGGATGAAAATTGGTTGTGGCACTTGAGATTTGGACATCTCAACTTTGGAGGTCTTAATTTGTTGAACAGAAAAGGAATGGTAAAAGGATTACCATTGATAGAGAAACTGAACAGCCTTTGTGAAGGTTGTATCTTGGAAAAACAACACACAGAAAGTTTTCCATCAGGGAAAAGCATAAGGGCAAAAGCACCCTTAGAAATTGTCCACTTAGATTTATGTGGACCGATGCAAACTCCATCACTTGCAGGAAGCCAATATTTTCTAACATTCATTGATGATTTTACTAGAAAAACTTGGGTTTATTTCCTAAAGAACAAAAGTGAAGTGTTTGAAAAATTTCATAATTTCAAAGCACTTATAGAAAACCAAAGTGGGCTGCATATCAAAGTTCTAAGAATTGCCAGAGGAGGTGAGTATATCTCCAAATAATTCCTACGATTTTGTAGAGAAAATGGAATTCATAAGCAATTTACAGCAAGGTACACTCCACAGCAAAATGGTGTTGCTGAAAGAAAGAATAAGACCATCATGGATATGGTGAGGAGTATGTTGAAGGCAAAGCATTTGCCAAATGATTATTGGGTTGAAGGTGTAAATTGTTCGGCATATATTTTGAACAGGTGTCCTACAAAAGCAGTGATGAATAAAGTGTCAGAAGAAGCATGGAGTGGGAGAAAGCAAGGAGTCACCCACATGAAAGTTTTTGGATGTGTGGCTTATGCACACATTCCGGATCAGCTAAGGAGGAAGTTGGACAGCAAAGGGGAGAAATGTATTTTCATTGGATACAGTGAGGAATCCAAAGCTTACAGGTTGTATATCCCATCTACCAAGAAGTTTTTTGAAAGCAGAAATGTTCAGTTCATTGAGGAGGAAGCTTGGGATGGAAGCATAGAGAAAACAGTGAATGTTAAAAACTGTTTGTCTCATGATGAAGATGAGGAGGAGATGGCTGAAACACATCCCCAAACAGCAGTGTCAACACAAGGGCATCAAGTGACACCCTTGAGGAGAAATTAAAGTGCTTCTCCAAGCACACCACAAGGAGGAAATTCAAGTGCTTCTTCAAGCACTTGCATGCCAAATGAAAGAGGTAAGAAGTTCAGAAATTTAAGTGACATTTATGAGCAAGAGGCAGCAAATGAAGGTATGAATTCTTTGTTTGCATTATATTGTCATGTTGATGACCCTATTCATTTTGAAGATGCTATTAAGGATAGGAAATTGATAGAAACTATGGATGAGGAGATCAATGCTATAGAAAGAAACAAGACATGGGATTTGGTTGAGCTACCAAAAGGTAAAGAAGTCATTGGAGTTAAATGGGTCTACAAGACCAAGAGTAATGCTGAAGGAAAAATAGAAAGACACAAGGCAAGGCTGGTTGTCAAAGGATACAAGCAGTGGTATGGGAGAGACTATGAGGAAAATTTCGCACTGATTGCTAGAATGAAAATCGTGAGAGCTGTGCTATCTATAACAACACAAAACAGGTGGAAAGTTTACCAAATGGATGTGAAGTCAGCATTCCTAAATGGAGTGTTAATGGAAGAGGTTTACATAGAACTTGAAAAGAAAGGTCAAGAGCATAAATTGTGCAGATTGAAGAAAGCTCTTTATGGGCTGAAGCAAGCACCAAGAGCGTGGTACAGCAGGATAGATTCCTATCTACATGAAAATGGATTTGAAAAGTGTGAGGGAGAATCCACCCTCTACATCAAAGAACATGATGATAAAATTTTAATTGTTGTGTTGTATGTTGATGATGTTATTTTTACAGGTAATGATGATTATCTCATTAAAAATTTCAAAACAGTGATGAAAGAGGAATTTGAAATGACTGACATGGGTTTGCTGAGATACTTCTTAGGAATAGAAGTAGATCAAAATGAAAATAGAATTTTTATCTCACAGGCAAAATATGTAAATGAAGTGTTGGGCAGATTTAATATGCAAGAGTGCAAGGCTGCAATCACTCCCACAGTAATGGGATTAAAACTCAGCAAAGAGGACAACAACAAGGATTTTGATCGTAGCTTGCACAAGAGCATAGTTGGCAGCCTTATGTATTTAACTGCAACTAGACCTGACATAATGTTTGCTGTTAGTTTAATTTCCAGATTCATAGAGAGGCCAAAAGTAGCACATTGGCAGGCAGCAAAAAGAATTTTGAGGTATGTCAAAGGTACTAAAAGATTTGGGATTTTATATACTACTTTAGAATGTTCAGATTTAGTTGGATACACTGATAGTGATTGGGCTGGAAGTGTAGATGATCAGAAAAGCACATCCGGTTATGTTTTTCACATGGGTTCAGGAGCCATTTCATGGGCTTCTAAGAAACAGCCTATTGTAGCATTTTCTATAGCAGAGGCTGAATATGTGGTAGCTACAATAGCAACATGTCAAGCAGTTTGGATGAGAAGAATGTTAAGGAGCTTAGACCAAGAGCAGGCAAAAGGAACAGTGATTTTTTGTGAGAATAACTCAGCTATTGCATTATCCAAGAATTCTGTGTTTCATAAAAGAACGAAACACATTGACACAAGGTTTCATTGCATCAGGGAATTTGTAAGCAATGGAGAAATTGTTTTAAAACATTGCAGGACTCAGGAGCAGGCTGCAGACATTCCGACAAAGCCATTGGACTAGAAAAGCTTCAAATTTTTGAGGAAATGTCTGGGTATGAATGAATGCCCAACAATTGAAATTAAAGGGGAGTGTTAAAAATGTAATTTCACCTGCCGCGTAATCTATTTCTAACAAAACCATTCAGGAAAACCGCCAACCTCCATCGGATCGCTTTTGCTAAAGGACTAGTTTTCCTCCAAACACGCTCGATGCAATAAAATTTTGCCACGCGTCCAATTGTACTTTCTTCAAAACATTTTTCATCAGGACGTAAAGTTCGGTAGATATGGGCCTTCCCACCACATACGTCCGATTGAAAGGAAGGCAGACCACCATTGACTGAAATTAAAGTTGCATACAAGCATGCACCATGGACATAATGTGAAGTTTTCATTTTAACCGCCAGTAAAACCATAAATGAAATTTATGACGGGATGGTAAATGTTTTAATTTTTGTTTGCACGAAAGTATGGCGAATTTAAAAATAGGTATGGGCAAGTCAACGCATCATTAATTTTTTTTTGGTTTTGGTATATGTTTTCTTTTTTGTCTTCATTAGCATTGGTATTGTAATGTGTAATAAAAGGGAAGCATAGCAGTGCGAAACTAGAGCAGGGCTAGCGTGGTGTGAAACACATAGGAGTGTGAAATAGAACAACTACGGTATGTATTTTGAGAATATGTAATTTGCCAATACGCAGCAGCGTGATGTAATTTTTTTTTGATGTTAAAACGAAGGGAAGCAAGCTGCAATATGAGCGAATGAAGAATTGTTTTAAACAACAATGTAAATGGTGTGAGTAAAGAATGGTTTTTCATCTCATAGTGAATGTAATGTAAGAAATTTTTATTTTACACAATGAATGTAAAAGTTTTTCAGATAGAAGTGAATGAAGATTTTACACAGCAGTGTAAAATTATTTGTAAAAGAGACAAAGTAACATTGTTTCTGTGGAAGTTCTTGGTGAATCCCTCTAATAAGAAGAAGAAATATATATCAATCATTTTTTATTAATGAATATAAAAGCTTTTATGAGTATGAAAAATCTCTATTTTCAGAAAACAATCTAATTTTCCTATGTTAAAGATCCGGTGGACAAAACAGAGCAGATTATATCACCTTTATAATTGCTTTAGATTATCTCTATGCCTACCTTGACTTGTGTGCCTTGCATGCCCTTGCTCCAATCATCCTTTTTTTTCTTTTATCGTTTTCTTCTAATTTAATCCAGTTAAAACGACGTAAACCAAGATTCCGTATGCTGAACAACTCACAGACGTCTCTCATGTTTGTGAAGACTGGTGGAGTAGAAAATTTTGATACGTAATTTAGTGACTGAAATTAATATACAAGCATACTGAAGATTGGTTGGATAGAAAATTAACAAACCTAAGTTAGCAATTGAGATGCAATAGCGGTAATTATATTTCCTATCTTTGTGTCCGAATTTCAGCCATAACCATATCGCAGGATCAACCCATTTAAATTATAGAATAACCGTTAATGAGCCTCTTGGATTACGTGTGTTGTTCTATCCACGACTTTCAGCAGAGATCGCCTGTTCCAAATTTTAAAGATTCTATTTAAGTTCACGAATGGCTCAGTAACTTGCACGCGTCTTACAATATCGACATCAAGAGTTAAGTAGTGGGACAAGGATCGCGCTTATAAGAGAGACCACTCTATTTTTCCTTCATGTTTTCATTTATCTGCCTATCTGACGTCGGGAGGAAATCATGTTTTCGTCACCTTTTTTTCAAATATCTGATTTGATTTTTAGTTACCAGCTATTTATACACATGAATTGGATTTCGATGGTCATTGTAAAAGTGATAAAAAAGGAGTTAATCCCCATTTTCTTGAAATCAGTGATCCACTTGGATACCTCGATATGGAATCTGTGGTGTTGGAGTTCAGTGCCTTAACTACGCTGGAGCCCACGAGAGGACTTTAGCGTTTATTTCGGCCCTGTAATCGCCAATTGGCACACGTCTCGTCTATAAAAATGACCACTGTAAGCATAATGCATTACACACATTGATATTCAGTTATACGATTATTGTGGTGCCATGGATGGTATAAGCAAGATGCCTTGTTCTAAGTCACTGGCCATTAGACGCTGGAGTTGTTTTATAGCAGCGATATGGCTGCAATCTATCAATGGCACCAACTTTGATTTTTCTGATTACTCCTCTGATTTGAAGCAAATTATGGGGATTAACCAAATCCAACTGAATAGTTTGGCGGTGGCCTCCGACCTTGGAAAACTCATGGGCTGGGTTGCTGGACTGGCGTGTGCGTTTCTGCCAACCTGGGCTGTTCTTGCCATAGGAATGAGTTTGGGAATGGTGGGTTATGGCGTTCAGTGGCTAATTTTGAGTCAAATCATTGAACCATTGGCTTATTGGCAGGTTACACTCTTTCCAAATTCTATTTAATTTTATTGTTCTTTAGAAAGATTGAGGAATGGATGTTTCTGAAGTGTATAGAGCATTAGTTTCTTCACATAATAATTCCATCGAACTTCTTCTTATAACATAATTATACTAGTGTGGTTTTAAAATACTAGCCTATTCAATTGATGCAGCGTAAAGCTGGTCGGTGTTGGTTCTCACGAGATTTTTTCTCTTATTTTGGACAACGCAGGTATATATGTTGTGCTTTCTTGCTGGCAATAGCATCTGCTGGTTCAACACTGTGAGCTTCAAGGCTGCCATTGAAAATTTCCCATCTGACAGAGGAATGGCTTCTGGTTTAAGTACAAGCTACGTAGGTCTCAGTCCCGCTATTTACTCCTGTCTCTCTTCCATTCTAGACCCGGGGAATCCTTCCCTCTACCTACTTTTAAACTCCATAGTCCCAGTAGTAGTGGGTGTGATTTTAGCTGTAATACTCCATCTCTCGCAATTACAAATGACGGCCATAGAGGACGATGCAGATAGGAAATTCATGATTCTATGCACGCTGATTGCTCTGGCCACTGCTATATATTCCATAGTTTTTGAGTTCTTACCCCATGGGAAGCGCCAGCTTGAAGGAGTCTATTTTTCCGTGCTTATTCTTCTCTTGATGGCCCCTATATATATTCCTATCAAGGTTTCCTTAAACAGTTTAAGGAGTGAAGTGAAAGTAAACGCGTACATTTCAAGTCCAGAGCAGCACAATCCCACCTTCAACGAAAGATGCGAGGTGGGTTTCATTGAAACTGAAGACAACAAAATCAATATTCAAAGCCTGGATATAGAAAACTCACTGCAGACGGTACAGAATTTTGACTCTACTAATAGAAGGAGGTTCGAGTTGATATCAGTTCCGCCCCTGGGAGAGGAGCACGGCATCATGCAGCTCTTGCGGAGTATTGATTTCTGGCTATATTATTTCGTATATTTTTGCGGAGGAACAGTTGGAATAGTATATATGAACAACCTAGGGCAAATTGTTCAGTCCTTGGGATACTCCAAGACGCCAATCTTAGTATCTCTGGTTTCGTCTTTTGGATTTTTTGGGCGTATTGCATCAGGCCTTCCCGATTATATCCAGGTATACTAATCCATGCATTCTCCTTTCTTGCGTATCTACTGTGATTTTTTCCGATTAGAGTCTTCTATATTCTGTTTGTATAACGGTACTGTTTTCTGTAAATTAGAAATGCGGGAAGTTGAAAAAGTATCGGCCGCTGCCAAGGCCAGGATGGATAGGCATATGGATGGTTCCCATGTTTGCAGCCTTCTTCATGCTGAGATTCCTGAACCCAACGAGCAGCGTTGTCCTTTATTTGAGCACGGCCATTGTTGGAACTTCTGTAGGAGCGATCAGCGCCATAGCCATTCCGATTTCATCAGAGATGTTCGGAATGAAAAGTTTTGGTGTCAACCACAACATTCTTGTGTCGAACATTGCATTCGGTTCTCTTCTCTTCGGGGAAGTTGCAGGAATCATTTATGATGATTCACCTTCTTCTTCTTCTTCCATGCAGAAACACCCAAAAGACTCAGCTGATTGGCATCTCTGCATGGGAACACAGTGTTACGAAAAATCGTTTCTGATGTGGGGATGCGTATGCCTCTTTGGAATCCTTCTCTGCGTTGTTCTGTGCATGAGAACGCACGAGTTGTATGAATCTATCCACAAAAAGCAATCCCAAGAAATAGATCAGAATTAGGTCTACTTATAAAAGTATTAGTATAAATCATTTCCTGTGTATATAGCGGAGAATTGTGATAAATCACAGTGAGCTGAAATCCATTCTACACCAATGATTTTACACTCCATAATTCGCAAGATTAACGAAAGATCCATTGATCGCCATTTTGGATAACAAGAATCTCATCTACTGAGTCACAATTGAGTTCCTTAATTGCAATGTTGAATTACAATTGTGCTTCAGTTGCTGATAGATTCAATATTTTACCATTGATATGACTTAACGACGATGTAGATTTTTTGCACGGACGACAGTGATGCCACATAGTTGGACCTTGACGGCGTTGTCTGTTTATAAATTCACAAAACGCGATCGTGTTGAGCAATGATACCTTGATGATAACGTGTGTATGCATCTGTAACAAAGAAATATCGCTAAATTCATAAAATGTGATATATTTACTGCCGTATTGTACACAGCTTGAATTCTAATAACACAGTATCACGTGCGTACGTCAACACAGAGATGACAGCAGTTTTATCTCCATCAATAGAGGCAGTTGGAATTTGAAATTCAACCACAGGTTAGATTTTGATGGTGATAATAACTATCGCATCTATATAAATTAAATTAAATTAAATCTTCAGTAAATGCGATTTCGATTGCGATAATAACTATCACATTATATAAAATTAAACCATGAGTAACCGCATATATTACTTAATTTATATTTATTAAATATTTGATTGCACTATAAATTTAAAGTTTTATATTTTTTTTATCCCATTGTAATATTTATAGTATGGATATTATATATTTGTGAAAAAATTTCTGCAAAACCATCGAAGTTAAAATTATTAAAAATTTAAATAAATATTTGTATAAAATGTTAGTTCAGAGCATACATAACAGAGTTTATAGAGAAACAACAAGATTACTCAGTCAGAAACAACGAAATAGAACAATCAATGGAGAACAGAAATCACTTTGCATTACATAATAAGTTTGGGCCTTGGCTTGCTGTTCTCCAGTGATTGTTCTATTCAGCTGTTTCTGACTGAGTAATCTTGTTGTTTCTCCATTTGTGTGTCTCTGAGTATAAATCGGCTTTGTGTTGGTCTAACATAAAAAATGGTTAATAACAATATGTAAATAAATATATGTAAATATTAATAGTTGTTACTATTACCCACCAAAATTTATGCAACTCTTTGTTGTTTAGTTGGCAATTAATTTTTCCATTTCATATATCAATTTGTGATTTTTATGAAGGCATAATTTCCCATTAAGTGGCAGGGACTGAGATTCCGTGAGGATTTGATGCATTGCTTTCCCTAAAAAAAGAAATTCTATTGGCTATCCCATAATTGACCTAACTACATGGGAATAACAACAAGTTAGAGTGCGAGTGTTATTATCCATTAAGCCTAGAACATGCATCTTGAGCATTACTTTTAGGTACATGGGAATATCAACAAGTTAGTGTGAATGTTCTTAATCCATTAAGCAAAAAACATTCATCTTGAGCATTACTTCTAAGTTTTGTGCTTGTTGAATTAGAAACTTTTACATTAGAGAAATTGAAAAATTACAAATATATACTTTAGATTCATAATCTTGATATAAAAAGTATAACATTACATATTTTTAATATTATATAAATAATTAAAAATATATATTTTATATTCATAGTCTTGGTATTACTTATCTTAAATATACCTCAACTATGATGAAATGTGTAACTGTATCGACCATGTATCCAAATACACAGGAAATATGGAAAGTGTAGGAAGTTGAAAGCCTGAAAGCCTATTGTCCATGTACTATTTATCTTAAATATCCCTCAACTATGATGAAATTTCCTATCTATCCAAATACACATGAAATAATCTATCCAAATACACATGAAATATGGAAGTAGGAGGTGAAAGCATGAAAGCCCATTGTCCATGTCGTCGCGAGACAATTTTTTTTTTTGTAAAATTTGGCATACAGAAAGGGTTTCTTATATGTATTACTTTCTATAAAAAAAAAAAAAAAATTATTCAAAAAAAATATTCGTTTGTATGAAAATTGTTTTAATTTTTTTTCCAAAAAAATTATTTTTATTTATTAATTTAATTAAACTAATGTTATTATTTAGAGATATTTTTTTGGAAATAATCACACCTTAAAAAATTATCTCAAAATAACATGAATTACAGAAGTTTGAACTCAGAGTTGATATTATTGTATGTTTTTATATTATTATATATTTTTCAATAATCGAAAAAAATTACATTTAATTTTTTTGAATCCAAACCACTAACTGAGTTTATGGAATGCAGATTATCAACCCAACCAGTAGTCTCTCATTTCATCATCAAATAAAAAAATATAGGGAAAGGTTGTAGTGAGTAATGATGGAATGTATATTATCAACCCAATGAGTAGTCTCTCATTTCATCATCAAATCAAAAAATATATGGAAAGATTGTAGTGGTAATGACATGGATTCCTCAAAAACTTAAATTCCACATATTGTTAATGATTTTTGAGTTATATAATGTTATCATAAAGTTGACTCTCATTCATATTTTGACATTTATCCACTTAAAGTTTTGTTACAAGTTTCACAAACTAATTTTATTTATTTATTTTAATTAATATTATATTTATTTTCTTTTTGTTGATATTAAATGATTGTTTCGGATTTAGAATATTATGAATGAGATTGCTTAGCATTAGTTATTATTGGTCTCTGTGTTAATAATGTGTATTGAATAATATTTATAACTTTTCCATTTCAATATGTTATTATGATTTTGGATATAGATTGTTTAATATTTATGGGTAATTCCTAAATATTTTGTTGTCAATTAATAATTAATAATACTTATTGTAAATTTTAATATGCACTAATATTTGGCATAACTACTTTGAATGCAACCTTGTTTTATTATTGAGATCAATATATCAAAAACATCAAAATGCTTATTTCATCATACATTTCAAGTTGATAAATTATATATATATATATATATATATATATTATATATATATATATATTATATATATACTAAATATTATAACTTTCTTAAAATTCTTATTATTATTATTAAAAGAATTAATATAAAGTTATTTTAAGAAAAAGATCTAAGGAGATTATTAGCATAGAGATTCATCTCCACTTTATCACAATATTATGGATGAATACCACGATTTATCAATAACACATGCCCAAATAACGATGACTCATTGCATATGGCAATTGTCCCTATGATATTATTTAAAATTAGTGAATTTAATTAAAAGGAAAAAAAATAACTACTTTGGAAATAAATCTCAACCTTTAAGTTTTGTATGCTACTAAAAATATTGTAGAATATTCTATGGAGGTTAAGTCCCTGCCATTTACCTCATAATTATTGCTAAACGAATTAAAATTCTAGAAACCTCATTCCAAAATAGACATACCTATCAACATTATAACATCAAAATGGCATACCTATCAATATTATAATGTGATACCATGTATATATGTAAAAATAAAATCACAACATATTTATGTCTCCAATAGAGGCTGGGGTACCCGTCACAACAGATTTATGTGGCTGAGGGTTGGAAATTGAAACCTAATCTTTAGATAATTTAAAATCTAAGGACAATCAAAATGTGCAATCCAGATTATGTAATAACTAAATTAATGTCAAAACAAAATAATTAAAAAGTAATTTCTATATATAATGATATATTTCACTTAAATGTAGTCATATTTGCAATCACTTTGGTCATAGCAAATTAAGTCATGTGCTTAATTCTTACACATAACATTGGAGAATTCTCAAGCTTTTTAAGGGATATAACTACATGTAATACTAAAAACTTAATACCATAGGCCATGAATAACATGTTCTTTTCAAAATCTTTAACTACATGTAATACCATGAACTTAATACATGATCCTCCAATAACATCTGTATGAAAACCACCATATTGACCTAACAACTTTGCCTCTTTCATAGGATAAAGTTTACCAAACAATCCCCCTTTTGAACTTGGAGAAATTTTTTGAATTCAATAGAAAACCCGCATGCTCTCCTCCCCTATCACCTAGTTCTACCTCTTAGGGGTAAGCATGTCTAACCATTTCTTATAGTTGTATTTTACAAATTTCCATCTCCATAGTAATTTTCTATTTTTTTGTTAATTTTTCGTAGCACTTATGTTAGCATTGTCTCGCCTACACACTTTCTCACACCAAGTGTTCTACTCACAAACATCTTGATCTTATTTTTGTCTTTGATTACCTTTGTCTTTATGGTGCAGGGAAAAGCTCGCACATACCCACAATATGCAAGAATATGCATAAACACAACTGTCCCAGGTATTTAACTCTACAATGGAATCAAGATAGAAGGATATGTGAGGATAATTTTCCCTAAGAGTCTTTGGAAACTATATCTTTGATTTTGGATTCTTCAGTCTTGTTTCTCTTAGGTGAAGCTTCATCAAAAACATTTGCATGTTCTCTTTCTCTCTTATTATTCCTTATATATTCAATACAATGACTTTTGTAACGACCCATGTTATGACAATTATAGCATTCCTTCTTGGATAGGTCAACTTCATTCTTTGGTCCTTTGAATTTCTTCTATGTTCCCTTCTTCTTGTGATGAGAAAAGTAGGCATTTGAATTTTTTTCTACTTCATACTCCTTGTTATTTACTAATGAGATGTGGGCTTCATATTTATTGCATGCATTCCACATTTTTTCAAAGGTTATTGTATACTTCCAACAGCTAATTCCTTAAGTGAAAGCACTCCAAGACTTTGGTAGACCTAGTAGACCATCAATCACTAGTTCTTTCTCTTGGACAACTTCATCTATAGGTTGGAGTTCACCTCTTATTCTATATATCCTTACAAAATATGATGACCCAATATCATCGTTTTTCATATTTATTGTCCTTAGTTCATTCTTGAGGCTAGTTATCTGAAAAATGTCCTTGATGGTGAATAACTTGAAGAGAGCTTCATACATTTCTTGAGCAGAGTCTATGTCGGATATGTATGCAATTAGGTTGTCGTTTACTCCATCTACTATCTGATTCATGGAAAAAATTTTGGTTTCTCTGAACTTCTCCTTTGCTACATCATATTTAGGTTTCTTTAATTTTCCTTGAACAAGATCCAAAAATTTATGCTTAGCAAGAATACGATATATCCTCTTTTTCCAAGTGGCTCCTTCTATATCTTTTTCTACCTTCATTGTAGTTGACATAGTCTCTATAGATAGTAGGATAGTCTTATTATATAACCCTTTTCCTTAATGACCTTCCTTTGTTCCTTTTTCTTCAATAAATCTTCAAGCTACCTTTTTCTTCCTTCTTCACCTTAGATCTAATACCATGGTAGAAAATAAGAAAAGAAAACCATTCTCTTATATTGATAATTACTTGTGATATTCTTGTAGTCTTATTATCTTCTTTTTATGTTCATATTTTATCTTTGTTTCATCAATAAATCATCAAAACAAAACATGAAGATCAATGACAACATATGTAGGCACTCGTCCAGGCCTAAAATCCCTTTGTAGGGGAAAGCCAGTTAAACTCTTCCACAAATCAAATTGAGATAGACCAAGAACTTAGACTTGACCAAAATACCTTCCTCCTCCACCAGTTCAGCCTTCAAATAAGATTTAAGAAACTTCAATGGTCTCTTCTGGTCCAATGGCTACAACCCAACAACAATCCAAATTTCTGGCCTAGCTACTCCAGACTTTTTTCGCAGCTACATTATTACAATTTTGGCCCTTCCAAAAACCCAACAAGTTCACACATGTGAGAAAAATATAGACAAAATTCACTTCTTATGCTTGGAAAAATACATCCTTCTCCTTCGCTAGGGTTTCCTTCCTCTTCCTTCGATTTCTCACCCTTTTCTGCCTCCAGCTAATGTAGATCGAACTTGTGATTGATGTTATTCAAATGAGGTCATTTTGTTGCCTTTATATAGTATATTTTGCCCCTCAATTAGGCTGACTTGGTGGAGGAAACCTAAAAGACCTATTTCACATTAAAATAAATTTCTTTCATGATAGATGAAGCCCAAGAAGGGTCTTTTATATTATGACATGGAAAAGGACACTTGACATAATCCTTAGATTGACCCAAGCATGAAACCCATGCTTTAATAAGTCAATTTCTTTTATAATAAAATTTATTTTCCTTTCTTTTCACAAATACATTACATCATGAATCAAACAAAATTATGAAGATTGACACTCGTTACATTTTGCAACACCTTCTTCCTCTCTTGGAGCCTTGAATCTTCCCATGTTGGTAGATCCTTTCCCTTTTGCTGGACCCCTACCTTTACTCCTTTGGATTATTTTTTTCTAGTGAACTTTTCTTTTTCTCCCAGTGTTTCCTGATAGGAATCCTCCACACTCTTCAAGGGTAAAAGACTAATTTCATCTTGTGTTTCATTCCTTAGGCCATTTATGTATCTTACCACCTTCTCCACATCTTCCTTGATATGGTATGATCTAATATTTAGCCTCTAGAATTCCTCTGCATACTATTTCATTGTCATGGACTTTTTCCTCAAACTTTGTAGTCACTTGAATAATTTTAGCAATTAGTCTTTAGACATAAAAAAAGCCCTTGAATTTGGCCACCATTATGTCCCCAATCTTAATATTTAATTTTCCCTTGTTTCTTCAACCTGCTTGAAATTCATCTCATCATAGGGTTGCATGTCCCCTTAACCTGGTAAAAGCATACATAACTTTCTAATCCTCTTCAACATCCTCATAATCAAAATATTTGTCCAGAGTTGTGACCTAGTCCAGCAACTCTTCCACATTTAGGTTGTTTTCATAAAGGGTACTTCCGTCATTGGTTTGGATCTGCCCTTGGTAATTAGCTTTATTAATTGTTCATCTGGTTGCTCCCTTCCTAGGGTTTCCTCCATCTCTTCCTCAGAACTCGTGTCCTCACTCTCATTGGTGTCTCCCATGTCAGGTTCTCATATTTGTGAAATCTCCATGGCCTCCATTCTTACCTAGATACCCCTTAGTTCCATTCTCGGGTTCTCATCCAATCTACTCCTTTCTCAGCCTCCTCTTTTGGGTGGCATACTTGCAACAACAACTTTCATAGATTCTTAGGTTTTCTTTATTGATTGCAGACATTCTCCTTATTTTCTTCAAAGTTTCTCCTGCTTTGATACCACTTTGAAAAGTGATAGTAGAAATCACCCAAACAAAATGATGATACTAAAAGTATGTTTTCAAAGTGAGAATTACTCATTATTTAGCTTTAGGCTATCATTGAATCACAAAGGAAAACAAAAAACAAATCCCACTAGAATCCATTTTACTCCATTTAGTATAAAGCCTCCCTTTACCCTTTGTGCATTATTAATTTATTTGCTTTTTATTTATGAAGACAGATTCCACACTCCTTGGTATTAAGGCTATTTGGGGGTTAATTAATTCTCCTTAGCAACTCATATGTCGAACAACTCGGGCTCAACCAATCTAACTACTAATGTAGTTGGGGGTCGGGTAAAGGAAACACACCAACAAATATCAACTCATTGACTACATCAACAACAATAGGTTTTGAAATACCCTGAGGTTTGTCAGGGTTAGGGCCTTCATTGCACACTTACTTATTCCACCTGACTGTTTCTTATATATGACTATACACTTCCTGGCCAACAAAAATTGTTTCAAGTCAACTTCATTAGTTTCTCTAGAACTTGATAAGCTCTTTTCACTATCAAACTTTGTTATTTTCTATTACTTAGTTGATTCTCAAACTTATGGAGACAATGGGAATATATGTCCCGTTACTTATTTACCTATAATCTTTGGAGGATTATTTCCTTCTTAGAATCACATCAGTTCTTATGTCAAGACATTTAAAAGAAGATGCATGTACATATTTCTTGAGAAAATTAATCACCAATAAGAAGATTCAAATTTCACAAAATACATTGAGACATAATTTCCTATTGTCTTCCCCCTCTCCCACGAGACCTTCAGACCCATATCTTATACAAATCAAAGAGACCTTTTTTTTCCTATAACTAAATAGGGAGGACTTTGGAATAGCATCCTTCCCAAATATGATAATTGGGCCCTTCTAGAAGCTCCTTAGAAACAAGTAGCACAACTAACCCAAATAAAGGATGACATACACAAAAGAAAATTGTATTTAGGAGTAGCTACTTAACAAGGGACACATAATCCCAACAAATATATAAATGGAATATATTTACAAGGAGAGTTGTTTTCAAGAAAAAAAATGAAGAGGGATGCTTCAGCATCACTGAGGCTTCAAAACCAGACCTCAAACTTTTCAGTTAGGTAAAGTGTGCTTCTTTACTATGTACTTTTATAACTTACAATCCGACGGTCACGATATGTAGTGATCCGATAGTTCATTCTCCCCTCGATATTACCGACACTTGATTCGTGGCTTAACACCCGATTGGTCCATGATCTCTATTTAAAGAGCATGGAGGGTCATTTGTAGGTTAACTGTTCACGAGAGAAGCTTATGTAAATTTTCCTTCTTTTATTAATAAATTGCCTGAAGTGGATGCGTTGGCTCAGGCCATGGACTGTTTCGCTCTTTGAGGGTTTTAACCATGTCAAAAATACTGGTGTATTGATCTGTGATCTATTTGTGAGCGGTGTCCTTTGGTGTTATGTCTGAGGAACTTACCCTGTAAATTCCTACATGGTATCAGAGCTATTTGAGGGCCGCGTCCATTGGTGATCCAAATCTGAAGCCGGTAG